>CM046037.1:34611400-34694277 GCA_025215565.1 Flaveria ramosissima | reverse complement strand
ACCAATGAACCTTCCACCCTTTGTTCGACTCGTGGATGTGCATTTAAAGTAACTAATTGTAAGGCTCTCATTCGTTTAAAGGTCATCAAGGGCTCGAAACATTATGTGTTGTATGAATTTTCTGAGAAACATAACCATGATCTTATATCACCTGATAATATGGATTTGACTCACACTGGTCGACACTTGGATTTTCAAGATATAAAGTTTATACACAGTATAAGTTTACACCGAGTTGGTCCTAATGTTGCACATCGTTTGCATTCTGCCATAAAAGGAGGCTACCACAACATACGAGAAACCAAATCAGCATACAAGAATGTTAGCCGTGACATTAAGATGTTTGTTGGTGACAGATACATGTTGTTTGTAGTTAGTATGCTGGAGCAGTTTGCTAATAACCATTGTAACGTTTCATATGACATTCACCATGTCGGTGGTGAGGTGAAGGCTATATATTAGGCTGATGAAATTTCTCAAATTAATTATCAGTCATTCGGCAATGTTATTGCATTTGATGCAACATATTCCACAAACAAGTACATATACTTACTTAAACGTCACATAGAGTAGTGTGTTTTAAAATTTTGGTTTGGTGTGTTTATACTAACGCTTTTTGTTATTTGATGATTTTCCACTTTGTAGGTACAACATGATATTTGTGCTTTTTACCAGTGTTGATCATTATAAAAAATGTGTAACTTTTACCGCTGATTTGTTGTTTGATGAAACTACGAAGTCATACAAGTGGCTTCTCTGTTTTTTTTAGAACTCACAAGAATCATCTAACTGATCAGGATCCCGCCATGAAGCTTGTTGTTTCCTCGGTTTTTGTGAAAGCTCACCACCGTTTGTGTATGTGGCACATCATGAATAAGTTACCATCCAAGGTATACTTTAACTTATTATTTTTTAATTGAATAACTATCCTTTGTGTTAGTCTTAGCATGCCATGTACATCAAAGACCTATTATTACATCAATCTGTCTATTGTAATCTAACATTGTATAACTAACGTTGTAATCTGTTGTAATCTGATGTAACTATACATAGGCTATTTTAAAACAAATATAATTTGGTGTAATCCGTGGTAATGTGATATAATCCGATGTACTCTGACGTAAACCATAAAAAGGAAGTGAAATATCATACTTTAGTCAAATCTTTTAATTCACGCATGTGATTGTTTTGTGAATTTTTTAACCTAAATACAACAAATTTAAATCTATTTTTTATGTAACTAATTGTTGTTTTTTAACTGTAATTTTACCTAATTACATCCATGGCCTGGTGTAAATTACAGAGGCCACCATTTGCAATCTAATGTAAGAAATTTAATCCGATGTAATCTGATGTAATCCGAGACCAAATATAACATATAATCTATAAGTTATATTTTTTAACATCAATTGTTTGTTTAAGTGTAACCAAAATCCCAGATGCCTATATATCTCCACGTTGGTTTCGTGATAGTCTCCCCACTCAGGTGTTTAGTATACAGAACAAGCTTACCGCAGAGACCAGTGAGGAAGCTGTTTTAAGGAATGATGTGCTGGAATGCGTGGATGATTATGTTGATCAACTAAGGGACAACATTGATGGGTTATCAGGTTTAGCAACCAAGTTAAAGGAAATCAAGGAAAAGATTCTGACCCATAAAACAAAAGCAAACGTCTCTAAAAGAAGAACCGAAGTTATTAAGACGTTGGTTGGTGTTGATGATGTAGCTAAAGTAAATTTAACCACCCCTCAAGGTATTCGCAACAAGGGTTGCGGCACCAATCGACATTTAATTGGACCAAGTGAGAAGGCTGTTGAGAAGAGCATGAAGAAGCCAAGATTGTGCAACATATATAAGGAGTATGCGCACCATGATTCTAGGAACTGCACTAAGAAGGCAAAGTCCAGTCCCACGGACACTGCACAGTAGTTTGGTTAGTTTCCTTTTTTTTGTTACCACTTAGTGGGTAACGTATCTGCATAGTGGTATGTTTTTTTGGGTTACAACTTTTTTAGTATGTAACGTCCTGTTAGAGTAGTTAGTCACACCACTTACAAGTGGCTAATCTTTTGTACAATGATTTCTATATTCTATCATTTTGTTTCTTATCCATATGTTTGTTTGGTTACCTTTTTTTCAAAGGGGGTACCATGTATACATATGGTGTATGAAACAACTATGATTTTCTAACAATGTAAGAAAAATCATTTTAATGTTTGATGTTTTGTTTGCTATCAATCTATATTTATTTTTTCAAGCTGTAGTGAAAAGTTTGTACAACACTACCTGAACTTACAGTAGTATATGTAGATATTAAAACCTTACATCCACCAACATCAGAGGCCTATTACAGTACTATAAGTAACATTTTTACGTATTAGCTACACTAATATGCCCAAAAATAAAACAATTGCATCTACATATTGTATTGTGGATTCAACACTTTACAAAAGTCTTTGTCTATTTTTTAGTATATTGTGGTTATTTTTTGTAAACTAAAGCATATGAATACCCTCTATCATCTAAATCATCTTTTTTACATCAGCTTACATTTTAAATGATTCATACATATATGATCAACGCAGAATCATGTCTATTATAATATAAACCATTCTTTGGTAATTTGAATATAGAATACAAATCATTTTTTTATGTTAATGTGTAAAAAAATTTTCAAAGCTGAAGTTTTTCAATTTCAATTACACTATAGTAAGCTAATGAGTTACATTTAGTTACACTACTATTTGTTAGGTGTTATAACCTTACATCCACCTACAACAGTCTCAATCCCATAATATTTAACAAAATTACATCTATTCACATTTTTTATCTACATTACAGTTAATTATTAATAAACTATAAAGTATAATCCCCTAAGTCCTAGTATGCTTTAACCTGTCTTAACTTTAACTTATTTTCATCATGTTTACATTAACTTGAATCTCCACATTTTTTTGAGAACACTATAATTATTAGATGTTTACCATTGTTAGTTAAATGAAACTACATATAATTTTGTATGACGATGAGCTTGTAAATTAAATTACTACTCCTTACCTAAAAACACGTCCTACTTTATTTAATTTCATTTTAGAGTTTATAAATTCTATGATACGATTTTAGGTAATTTTATCCAATATATTAAAAAAAACCCAAGATTTATTACAAAATTTATTTAGAATTTTAAAAGTATTTTTGGATAGGTAAAGTGTCTATTGGAATTACACTACCATAAGTGACATGTTTACATTTTTGTGGTTACACTAGCATGTGCATAAAAAAACAATTACATCCGGATGAAGTGATTTGAAATCTACAATGTTAACATCCTTTGTCTATTTTACAATAGTATAGCTAAAAAATTTTTAACTACTCCCTTTGATTATGCTTTACCATCTTATCCATACTTTTTTACCCATCAAGTAACATTTTAAAAAAATGAATCATATGTACATGATCTACGCAGAATAATATGTATTAAAATATAAAACATTCTTAGGTCATTTGACTATCATTAATACTAAACATCCCAAAATATAGGTACTAGACTACTGACATTGTTTAAGAGTATGAACTATTCATGCCTAATATGAATTACAGTACACTAACCAACACATAACACTAACTTACAAATCTTAAGTACAGTTGACAATCACATCCTTTCTAAAACTGCACTTAAGATTTAATACGGTTTGCTGCATCCAACACTTTTTGCTTGTGGACGTTTATATCTGACAGTAAAATTCTTGCAGCATATTTCTTTCTCCGAATTTTAATTTGAGACTTCAGTGTTCTTTCATTATTCTTGAAACCGCAGTCAAACGTTGCCCCGTTGTTGCCCATGAACATCTCCATATGTCGCATTGTAAATATTCCACAATCAGTGTAGTTGCGTTTAGTGGACCATTCCAACTCTAGTATTTTGATGTTTGTAGTTGCAATTCTGCGTGATTTACCATTCCCCCATTTAAGCAAGTATTGAGTAAATATATGCTTCTGCCAACAACGAAAATTAGTTACGGCAATTTTATGTTCTTAACAAATATAACAATGTTTGCCACGTTGGTAAAAAGAGAAGCAAATTTAATCAACTAACCACTTTGTAAGGTATATCTTTTTTTGGTACTCGTCGTTGTCCCTCAGTTGAACAATGCTCTCTTTAGCCTCCATATTGTCAATGGCAAAAGTTGATGGGTTCTTCATGTCAAACACCACAAGGTAGAAATTTTTTTTCCAATATTGGGAAAAAAACTAGATCGTACCCTTTAAGATTTCGATGGCTCTCCTCCCTCCCTAACCCTTCGAAGATGTTATTTGTAAACGTTCTCAAACATTTTTCTTCATTGATGAATAGCCACTCCAACTATACAAACAAATCACAATGAAGGGAAGAATTTATGTAAGCATTACAGATTAGTTTGTTATTTTTTTTCTTACGAAAGGCTGGTGGCACACAAACAGCCTATGTGGTGAGTACAAGCTCCTTAATTTTTCTTTATTATTCAATACCACAGCCCAACAGTCAATGATGTTGCTATAAACCTCCCTACATGTTTCCAGTGTCCTTAAGATAAATACCTCCGTCCTCACCCCTAATTGTGTGTCAAAAACTTAGTCGCTGCATTATTTACAACATTAATGTTTTATCACTTTAATGCTAAATAAAGTAAAATACCTATAAATCTGTCTTATCAACTATCTTACCTCGGATTTCCGTTGATTCCTTTGTGAATATTTGATCAATTGTTCTCCCTCATATAGTGTAAGACCCCGTTCCCGGGACGCTTACAGCTGGCCATTCATCGCACATAAAACATATGTTTACATTAACTTAAATAAATCATTGCAGCGGAAACCTTAAAACAAACATTTCATTTCATTATAAAGGCTTTTGCAAAATAATACATCGTTATCGAATTACAAAATACTTGTTGCATTACATCACAAAAGCATTATAAAAATGGATGCCATCCAAAATAAGCCAAGTAGCCACCTCGTGCCATCCTCAGTAACATCTACCTGCCAACTGGAATATGCATAAAAAGTCAGCGTTGCTGAGTGAGTTCTACTTTTAAAATAAAACATACTTTATCTTTAAAACCGTTCTTTACAATCGTACGTGATCATACATCATACATACACATAGATAATATCATTATTATCTTCATCATTCGTTCGTTAACTTCGTTCATTCATCGTACGTCATTATCATTCACTTACGTTTACTTTCATTCACTTTCATTCATACTTTCTTACTTTCATTCGTACGTTAATTACTTTCGATGACATGTACAATACCCCGAACATTGTGCACGAAGCTGGTTACTGGGCCTGAGGTCTTTCATAGACCTCGAACATTATGCACGAAGCTGACTCCAGTACCTAGGGCAAGTACATTCACCACTTATCTTTTCTTTTTCATTCCGGATCAATGCCATATGCTATACCCCGAACATTATGCACGAAGCTGGTTACTGGGCCTAAGGTCTTTCATAGATCTCGAACATTATGCACGAAGCTGACTCCAGTACCTAGGGCAAGCGACAAGGATCCCATACATATGGTCAACACAAGGATTGGACCCAGTGTGCATCCTTCCAGGGTAGCTAACCCGCACACAGTTGAGCTAACACCCTTCATTGGGTGTGAACCTCCATACATTGCTTGCAAGCCTTTCATACCTTCATTCATTCATTAATGCATGCATTCTTTCATTTCGTTCCTCTTTTCATTATCTTCCACTTTACATTACATAATACTTTTTGTTTCATTCATCAACATTCAACGTAAAGCCATGGAAAATAAACATACATCACAAGGAAGATAAACATAACCATACCAAAACATCACCATACAAGGCACCATCATACATAATATAACGTTCATCATACATGCCATGACATTGGCCATTCATCATCAAAAGTCAACTTACTTCACCCCCGGGAACATCCCAAGTCAAAGCCTATATTTCACTTTTTCCCCAAAATTTCAGAATATTTTCTAAGTCTTAGGCGCATGGGCACTATGCAGGCGCATGGCCTTTCTGGCGCATGGGGAACACTTAAGTGCATGGGAAACTTTCAGGCGCATGGGCACTATTGGGGCGCATGGGCAACACTTAGTCATTCTGGGCAAATTCTAGGCGCATGGGCACTATGCAAGCGCATGAGTGCCTAGGCGCATGGACTTTCTAGGCGTCTGGACACTTAGTCAAATTTAGCCTTTTCCAGGCGCATGGATACTATTTGGGCGCATGGGGTTTCGGGCGCATGGGGCACTTAAGCAGTTTTAACCGTTAGGCGCATGGCCAATTACCTAGGCGCATGGGCAGTCTAAATCATCCTTAAACAACATAATTTAGTCCCCAATCATCATCTGACATGTTCTAAGCTTAAATCTTACATTCTAAGCATTAAAACAAGAACATGGCAACATCATAACATCATATAACACCCAAATCACAACCCACCCGCATACACACATACACAAACGTACGGGTGTGAACCCATTTTTATAAAAATGTTCATACATGCATTTCCAGCCCAAAATCAGTTTAAAACAAGTAAAAAGAGGGTTCTAGAACTCACCTTAGCAGCTCTTTGGGTATGACTTCATTCAAAACCCGTTTGCTACAAGTTCAACACCTAGAAGCCCACTTGAAACACATACCCAAACACATACAAACATGCATAAGCACACACCCGAGGATAAAACTTGTTAAGAACATTTTAAACACATGAATTCTTACCTTGAATTCGACTTTTGCACATGTTCTTCAAAACATCCGAGAGTTTCAGCTCTCTTCCTTTCTCTCTCTCTCAAAAATCCGAATGATACAAGGTGTGTAGGAGGTGATGGGCGGCCATCACCTTTTACTCACCAACTTTTCCAGCTTTTTGAAGATTTTGTCCTTTTTACACATTTTACCCTTCAACTTGAGTAAAATATCTTTTCTTTCTTTTTCTTCACCTTATTCTTCTTTCCTTGGCTCTTATAAATAACCAGGTGTTTACATATAGTATGGTGATTTTCATGACGACGAGACCATTCTTGTTCTTTTTGGATTTTTCCTAATCCTTTTTTATCTTCATTCATCTTGCCTACATATTTCCATAAAGCACATATATAACTCGAACGGTAAATATTCTATGCCTTTAATACTACGTTCATCCCGAAACATTCTGGTTGTTTTTTGTATTCATGTAGTGAACGGTAATTACCTGCACAATTATTTTTGTCATCTCCTTTCTTTCTTAATCCCACGCCATGGCTTGATCCTTCTATCCGGGTCAAGACTTCCTTATCACTTATTTTACTTTTACCACCCACATCTAATAATAATAAAACATATGTATATATAAAGTCATTTTAGACATCCTAAAACATGAAATAAGATGCATCCCCAATAGACCCATTAAAGGGGAAAGTACAAATTCGTATCTAAATGTAACCGTGTGTAACATGTGTTGTAAAATGTTATAACCTTACCTTCTTTCTTTAAAACTCCCTGCCCCTTCTGAATGAAGCCCAAACACTCCAACGGTGTCTCAAAGCTGCGTGGCCCACTTTGTGTCTCAACTATAATGGATAAGAAATTAGTCACTTTAAAAAGAAAGCTACATCAACCCCTAAAAGTAGGATTTTTTTCTAATGTAATGTCAGGTAAATCATTGTAGTCTACTATAAATTTTAAAAATTACCTTTTTCTTGACCGCCACTTTGATCCTCCTATGGTAAGCCCAAGCTGTAAGATGGGGCACCCATGTTGCATTCCTTATCTAGTATATTCGAGCGCACCATCATTCACAGTCAGCAAATTTACACATCATTTTACGCATAGACGTTTGTTTTTATTTGGATTTTTTTTCTTTTAAATATTCTTTAAAATCAAATTCCTACAAATTATACTGCACTTAATATATGAAACCCAAACAAGCATAAACCTCCCCTTTAATAGGAATGTTGTGTTAAATCTGGATTATCTAATGTAATGTGATGTAATTTTTTTTAAAGTAATGTCAGGTAATTCATTGTAGTTTACTGTAAATTATAAAACTTACATTTTTCTTGAGCCCCAATTTGATCCTCCTGTGTTAACCCCAAGCTGTAAGATGGCGCACCCAAGTTGCATATCTTATCTACTATAGAAGAGCGCACCATAATTCACAGTCAGTATATTTATACATCATTTTACTCACAAACCTTATTTTTGTATTTTTTTAAACTTATTCTGATTTAAATTGCTACAAATTATGTAGCTTGTCACTATATAAAAGCAAAAACCATCCTAAACCTCCCCCTTTATAGGTTTTTTTGTTTTATCTATGTTTCTGTTGTACTGTGATGTAATATCTGGGGCAAACCTAAATATATAAACTACCTCTTTTTGTTCATGCACCTTTCCAGCCCCATCTGTCATCCCCAACCTATAAGAAGCCGAATCCAAGGTGCTTGGCCTATTAGCTATGAAAGATAGATATTAATTTCAGTAAATAAAGCAAATTAACATAAAGGCCCAAATTTTGTAGGGAACTCTTTTTTTAATGTAACAATAGGTTATATTTTGTAGTCTTATGTAAATTCCATTACTTACCTTTGTGTTACATTAACAAAGACTACGTTGTGTTAAATTTTGCAGGGGCACCAAAAAAATTACATAAATTTACATATAAACAGGAAACCAGAAAAAGTAGCCAAGCACCAAAGTTGCGTGGCTTATCTACTATATAGCAGGAAACCATCCTACAACATAAAAAAATTACATTAATTTACATACAAACTGTTCTGCCTATTATATTTTTGTTTGGAAACCTCCCTTTTTTATCAGGCACGTTTTGTGTCTACCCCTTTCATTTTTATAATGTAATCTAATGTAATATGTTAGTGATGGCGCACCAATCTTGTATGACTTATATTCTATAAAAGTAGCCCAACACCCTTCGCAGTCATAAAAGAATGGTACATTAAAAGATTTATGTTTTCCCTTCTCAATTTCTATAATGTAATGTAAGTATGTATTGTAATGCAACTAACCCATCATATTTTTCCATTTTTTTACATATACCTTTTTTGTAACAATTTTTTTAATGTAAATGTAAACTAAAATGTTGCTGATTTTTTTTCCCGACACCAAATACAATATTACTTGTTATGTGGGGTCCTTCTATACACTCCTGTGTCAATCCCAAGCTGGAAGTGGTGCACCGAAGTCGCCTGACTTATTCAGCGGTACTGTCACAAGAAAAAAAAACGTTTTTTACATTGTGTGTTTTATGTTTAAAAACTTCTAATATTTTTAAGCATTTAGTTGATTACCTTTTATTCTTTTTTCTTCCAACTGTTTGGCGAACTATGCTAGGACCACTTTTTGATTTAGTACATGACTGTGATCCTCACTTTCTTTGGTCTCCAAAACTACATTCCAGCATAGCAAACAATTCATAATGTTAACCAGTACTACATCCCTATTTTAGTATGTAATTAGCTTACACGAACCTCTGGCGTCATTTTGTTTTTCTTGTAGCATATCTCTATCCATCACATTTTTCTCCCCGATGGTTTCAGTGGTGTTGTCTACTTTTTGCACAAACTTGTAAGGATTATTTTTTATCTGACTTTTAGTAAATCCTATCACAAAGTTAATGTTTAGCAACCACACAATTTCGACGAAAACACATTTTGTAAACAATGAAAGTTTGATTCCTTATTCCGCACCTTTTGAAATTTTAGGTCCACAATCCATTAAAATATTACCCGTTTTACCTTCTTTAATATCCACACCCCACACATCCTCTTTCTTTCTACTCTCTGACTCTGTCTCTCTATAGTTTCCTCCCGACGTAGTCACATCTGCCTTTTGGACAATTAGTTACATTAGTGTAACCCTATCTTTCTTCTCAAAATTACCTAAATCCTTTTTTATGTTAGTCAGATTTTTTTCATGAATACCTTCATCTGTAATTTTCAAGGAGAATTTACTTACATTACTGTAAGCATATATACTATAAAACCAATTTATTATTAGTTTACAAATACTTAAAAAGAAACATGTTGACATCCTATATATTTAAATTGTCATTATAACTAACCTACTAACGAGTAAATAAAGCACGTAAATACCTTGGCAACGCATTTCTTTTTTTTTTTGTATATCACTGCGCACTGGTTGTCATCATTTTTGTCCTTTATGTTTGCCTTTTGCGGGTAAAGTACACCCTTGCTTGACCCTTCACCTACTTTTACAAAGTAGTATTTATTAGTGGCAACCATTTAACTTTGCATCCAATTTTTAGTTACTCTTAATTGTTGTATACACTTACAATACTTACTAATAAAATTTCGTTTCTCTCCATCATCCATAACATCATCTTCTTCACTTTCTATCAATGCTTGTCTCTTTTCATTCACGTCCATACAAACTTTAAATATCAGATCCTTCAACCCCTGTTCATCTTCTTCTTTCTCCTGCTCGTTCTCATTGCCCCCTTTCATAGGCGAACAAAGTGGTCTGGATTTATGGTTGAATACACATTCAAATTTTGAGACTAATCTTTTAATGCCATCTATTTGCTATTTTTTGCTTTGCATTTGTTATTGTTTCATCATAATTTCTTCAAGATGAACTAACCTCCCATGCAATTTTTTCAACGATATAACATGTTAACAATATGATACAAATGTTTAATTTGCTTTAAATGTTTTAGCACTTTAAAAAAGTTTGCCTACAATTTTTTCTTCCTTACATCTTTATCATCTCCCACCGTAGCATTCCTATCTACCTTAGTGCTCTTTTCTTTTCTTTTCCCCAAACCGTCGGTAAAAATTCCTACTAATTCACCTTGACCAAAACCACCATTTTTGTTTTCTTTTTCTTCTTGTAATTTCAACTTTTCAAAATTCCATGTTTGAATAATTGGTTTGGAATAATCTTCATCCATACCCCTGCAGCTCATTGCACGCACGTACAGTAGCTGCCATTAAGAAGAATTATAGTAATAAATCAAAAGTAATACACTCTGCCATTACTTATAGTAATGTAATAAAAGTTTTCACCCTTACATCTTAGAATAATGTAACCATGAGCAGATATTGTAAACTATTTGCTACAACTAATGATAACTAATATAGTACCCCTAAATAATTACATTAATGCAAACAAAGTTTTTTCACGCAACAGGTTACAGTAATGTAATAATAGTAGGTATTTTATATTTCTAACATACCGTAAGTAATGTCAATGGCCCTGTGAAAGGTTTTGTGTTGTTCCTGTCCCACATCATTTTACTATTTTTTAACTTGCTCAGCACATAAGCATACCAATTAATCTGGCTTACATCAACTCTGTTGTTAATCCGACATATTGCATTAAGCTTACATTTCCCGTGTGCATGACATTCCACCATAGTCACCAAGAACAACACCAAGAAGTTTAGCTTGAAGTAGTTGATGTTTTTATGAGCATTGTTGGTTAGCCGAGCCACAATATCTGTCGACGATATGTACGAATCACCGTATGAACTCCTCCAATCATCTACTTCGGAACTTCTTACATCTACTTCCTCCACACTATCTAAAAGGATCCCTTCTCTTGGAATACCCAACAATATGTGTACTGCTTCCTCATCAACTTTTGTCTTCCCACATGGCAAATCTATCTCCATGTTATCTTTGTTAAAAACATCTACAACATAGTAACCTAGTTTCTGCTGAATTCCATCTACCTTCAACAACAAAAGCTTACCGAATCCCATCTCTTCCACAACATTACGTTGTTGTTCGTTCAGCAGTGTAATTGCTTTTTACAGTGGTTTTGGTGAGTATCTATTTATTATTGACGGATAGTTCTTAGAGTTATTCTCCTCAAATTTTCTTTTGTTAGGGGTTGAAATTTTCTTTTCCACTTCATTCATACGTCCTTACCTCTTACGCCCACTGGTACTATGCACCATCACAATTTCTTTACCTGTTGACACTTTTTATGCGCAATTAACATAAATTCACAAGATAACAACTTTTTAAACAAAAAATTTTAATTTTAAACCCCTTTTCCTACAGACCACCATTTTTTCAGCATAACGCAAATAGTATTTCAAACCGTTTTCCACATACCTTTTAAACGGTATTTAAACGGGTTTTCCTTAGAGTTGGTATTCGTCATATTTTCTTTCACACAAGCCCCCGTTAATGACATAATTTACTCATTCATTTAATATGGTTCATTGAAAAGTACAATGAATAAAACCACATAAAAACATTGTTCTTTTTATGACATAATTTACTCATTCATTTAATATGGTTCATTGAAAAGTACAACATAGTGATATAGTTGGTGTCATTATAAATAACCAACAAAATAAAACACATCAAAATGCATTTTCAAATAATGTAGCAATACTACATTACCTTTAGCAGTTGTGCGCGCTGTTGGTTCTCCTAATGATAATAATGAAATATGTTGCACGTTCGATTCGTCACCAGACCCTGTTTTAACCAAGTTATTAACTGTGACATCCGGTAATTTTCCGTTACCAAACTCCGTTAGTTCTGTTAGGTCTTGCATACACGTGTCGTGAGCACACACTAGTTGTCGTTGAACGTTGGTGACTTAATAATAATAATCTATGATAAACAATAATAATCTAATTAATAATGTTTATTATTAGTTGTGATTATGTGGTTCATGAGTTTACAGAATTCAAGATATTTATTTTGTGAATTTTACGTGATAACGTGACAACGTGTTATATATATTTTGTGTTATGTGACTTATTGTAAATGTTTATGATTATTATTATTGGTTAATAATACTTGTGTTTTATAGTTAAAAGCTATTTAAAAAGTATTAGAAAGATTAGTTTTTATATAAAATAAATAAAAGGGGTTACTTTGTAAATATTCTAAAATCAAATATTACCTAAATTACAACCCTAACCCACCCCAAACCCCATATTCGGCCGCAACCCCACCCAAACACCTTCACCTTTCGATTTTGATCCAAGAACACATACACAAGTCGAATTCCAAGTGGTTTTAAGTAATACAAATTGTTTACAAGTGATAATCATCATCTAAGCACATCTAAAGGTATGTTTTATCATGTTGTTCGTAGTTTTTGATTCAAGATGAACCCTAATCCGAAAATTGATGATGATAATATGAAATTGATGATTGTTAGATGATTATATGATGTTAGTTAGGTTGTATGAATGCTAGATTATGTTGATTGTGCAAGAAATCTATGGTTTGATCATCTAGTTCATACATTGCCATAAGAGGAAACATTTTGTTCTTGGAATTCATGATTTGATGATGCTAAGATGTTAGATGTAATGCTTACATGTTAGTTTAATGGAATTGTGCAAGAAAATCCTTGAAATTGAGATGTTGATCATGACTTACTAAAGGTAGAAACTTTTGTGTATGATGTTTGGGAATTTGGATGTTTTGGAGATGATTAACATGCTAGAATGAATACAATGAACTTGATTAGGTATAGAATTGTTGAAATTATGATTGAATTGGGTGCTAGATCACTTTTGGGTGTTTCTTTCCCAAAAGGGAAACTTTATTTTTGTAGAACTTTGGATGTGATGAATTGGGCATGCTTGTGATGTTAAGATCATGTTAGAATGATTGTGGATGATGTTTGTTGTGATAGAATGTGTAATTGAGTTGTATGGATGCTTGGTTGATAATGTAAGAAGTATAGGTTTTGATGATCATACATGATGATGGGTTGTGGTTAGTGATTAGGAGATCATGTTTGGGATTGGCATTGATGGTCACTGTGTATGTTGGTTGGAATGAACTAAATGAATGAATGTGATTATGATTGTCATACACGCATGCGAATATGAGGCCCCTACTTAGTAGGATTGGCAGGGTTTAGGATGTGAAGTCGTGAGTGGCTTCACATGACATGTGGTGAATGATTAGGCTTTACGTATGAATTATTTGTTGTGATGTATTTATATATATATATTAAGCATGTTGATTGTTTGAGATTTGAATAAATGTATGATGATCTAATGTGGCATGATGACTTAGGTAGAACCTAGGTTGATATTGTGGTACATATCGATAAATTGCATGATACTCTTGTATGTTAAGTTATCATATATGATTAAACAAATTTTCAACTAATATGTCACCAACGTGTCAAACGGGTCAACTAGGTTAACCTAGGATTATTGGGTTTCTATGTGTACACGTACTTATGTACTTGTTTTGTGTTCTAGGTAACCTTTGAAGGCTTGTATTTGCACCTATCACCAGTCTCTTTATTCGTAATCATTACACACCAGGTGAGTTCATGTCCCTTGTTGTATAAACCTTCTTCTAGGGGAGGTAGCATACTCGTACTCAAACGCTATTTTATTATTATTATAAGTTGTGTATGTTTTTAACATAGTGCTTAATACCTTGGAAAGTCCTCACACTTACGGATCGTTAATAATGGTAACTAGCGGGAAATCTTGGGTAGTACCACTGGGTCTGACGAGCCCCACCCGTGAGACTGGAGGTCAAGCGGGTGCAATATTGTCCTATACACAAACATTCGTCACGACCTGGTAAGTCGTGACGGGAGGCAACAAACGCAACACAGTCAGCTTCGATCGCGAAATCACTATTGTTAATACATGTGAATATAGACTAGCTATCTATTTCAATGCACTTCTTATGTTATACAATTGTTAATATATATGATAAACACAAACTCTTGAACTCACCAAACATTGTGTTGACATTTTAGTATGCTATTCTCATGTCGGTAACTTCGCTTGCCATTAGGAGCACTGCACGGGTCCAGCATGCATTCTAAGACTCTATTTCAAAGACATCTTTGTGGGTTTTTTTATTTATGAGTGTTTAATCATTTGGGTTGGCGCGTGTTTTGCCATATTATGCATTTTCATACTTTGGGTTTGTCTTATTTACAAAACGCTTCCGCATGGTTTTAAAGTTTGAACTTTGGTTGGTTTTATTTTAAATGTGGCATATAGAGTCGTTTTGAGTAACTATTGACTGTGATCCTAGTTTGTTCACACGCCTCGCGGTAAAACTCCGCACGTGGATTTTGAGGGTGTGATAGATTGGTATCAAAGCCATTGGTTATAGGGAACTAGCTTGCATACACACTAGTTTATAACCGCACACAGTTAGTTAGTTGCTCTTGACTTAAACTTTACTATATACTCACTGGCATATACATCACGTGCACTGCAGCATGGCATCATCATCCCGGTCTTTGGGAAAGAGACGTGCTCATTTTGGATCCCCTCCACCTGTACTCCACCAAGTACCTGACTGGCCATGATTTACTTACCCTCGTGGTGAGTTAGACTTGGATCAACAGTGCACAATACCTGAGCGCGAATCTCCACGAGATTGGAGTTATTACCCGACGTGCATAAATCGCATGGTTCGTAGAGAGCGGGTCCCGGAGCCGGCTACTGCTAGACCTAGGACCAGGTCAGCGTCTACTTCTACAACACCTACTCTCCCGTCTCTGGACGTGCCCCTCGAGCGAGCTGTGGCGGCATTGACCGCGAATTTAGATACCGAGCATCGCCGAGTTGGAGTGCTTACTGATGAGAACTCCTCCTTGTAGTATGAGATACGCCGACTATGGTTAAAGATGGACATACTCGAGGAGCGTCTGTCTATGTCTATCACTGGGAAAGACAAGATGGCTAGTAGAGTGATGAATCTGTCTGAGCGCATGGAAGCACAAGATCTCCACAATGTGGGCGTCGAGAGTAGACTCACCGGGCTAGAAGTACAACTTGCAGTGCTATAGATTGAGGACGACCCTGCACCGGTCGAAGATTCCGAAGAAGAGCCGGAAAAAGCCCCGGACGGAGGTGACAGCGATGGATCTGACTTGATGGATTGATTTTTCTTTATTCTCATGACTTTGACTGCATAGTGTTTTTGATAGGATCGGATCAATTAGATTTGAATTATGCAGCGGAATATCACGAATTAAGATCGAATTCAAGCAAGAAAGTAATGAATATGCAAAACACTCAATCACAATTATAGTGACAATATTTCTGTTAAAGGAATGTTTTCATTCACATGTAATGCTTCGGTTAGAATACAGCTAGGTCAACATCCCTTATATAGAGGAATGTGACGTCTGCTGATGTCACTTGATAGTGACATCTAACAGAATTTACAAAACAACTGAAATATGCAAACTACTGAGTTCTCAACAACTGATCACATCTCAGAGAATGCTAAGTACAAATACATGAAACTACTGACTTAAAACTACTGAAACAATAAACTACTGAAATGTAAAATTACAAGTACTGAAAAGTAAAACCATCACAACTACTGAAGTTAACAACTTCAGCTGTTGTGACAACTGCTGATCACTCTGGTCTTCAGTCTTTGTCTTCAGCACTTCATCTTCAGACTTTGTCTTCAGACTTTACTTTCAGACTTTGTCTTCAGACCTTTGTAATCAGCTGATGTCTTCAGTTGTTGTGATCTTCTTCAGCAGTTGTAATGTCTGTGGGACTTAGAGGTTTTTCTGATCAGGCTCATTGGTTCTTTTGGTCCAACAAACTCCCCCTGAACCAATGCAGCCAAAACCTCTAACTTTATTGAAGATCCCACTTATTCTTTGGCAAAAATACTCTCTTGATCAGCTTCAGAGGTAGACAGATAAGCATAGGCCAGGAAAAGGTTTCTAATCTTTTGATTGGCTAAGTATGGAAGGGAACTCTGTCTTGGGGAAATTGGACACAGAGTCTTGTCCCAACCATGAAACCTATTTCCCATTGATGAGTCTGAAAGACTCCCTTGCATAGGCCTCAAGGAGAACAACTTGTTCCTCCTTAGTGAGTTCTTCTGCTTCTCCCTCAAAGAAGAACTCAGTCCCATGATATTCAGACAGATACCTCACTGTCTTCCCATTCTTCAACTCAATAGTTGTTATCTCTCTATATGCAAATTCATCTGGATGAGAGCCTCGAGCAGCAACTGGAGTTCACTCTTTTGAAGATCTTCAAGTCTTTTGTACAACAACCCCTTCTTGATCATTTTGTTCTCAAGAATAGACATAGGGGTTGATTTGGATGTGTGAGCTCTCTTGAATTCTTCAATGATTTCCCAGGGTGAGACTACCATGGCCAACATGATTGCAGCATTCAAAGTCTTTCTTACTTGGCCATGATATCTACTTGGTAAGTTTTTCTTGTGAATTCTAGAACTTACCCTGGGATCTGGCCAAATCCTCACTCTTTCCTTTTGATGTTGAAAGGTATGTCTGAGAGTGTACAGCCTCTGAGCTTGTTTCTTCATAGCTTGAATGGATAAGGACTGAGGGAAGTCCTTGTCAACCATTCTAAGAAATTGCTCATCATGCTGCTTCTGCTGTTCTTCTTCTTCAATTTTGACCTTAACTATCTGCCTTTGAGTTTCAGGAGTTATTGTTTGTGATTGACTCCTAGGCTTCAAGTTCTTCTTTTCAAGAATAGCAAAGATTGGCAAATTATCTTCTTCATCCTCTTCTTCTTCTTCTTCTTCCATCCTCAGCAGCCTTCTTTTTCTTTTGGGTGCTTCACTGGTGGAATCTTGAATGGGTTTCTTGGGTGAAGGGGTTGGTTTAGATGGTTGTGAGGTTGATTGTTTTGGAGGTTTTGAGATTGGCTGTTTTGGTTGTGAGGTTGGCTTTGAAGATTGTTTTGGTAAAGGAGATTTTAAGGGCTGCTCTATCATTTTGTTGGTGAGGGTGGCTTTGGATAACTTAGCCATATCAATTCTCTTCCCAGCACCAGCTTCATCCAGAGCTTCAATGATTAAGCCTTTGTTGAAGCTTTCAGATGAGCATATTTTGGTAGTTATCTCCAAAATGCTATCTCTGGACCATGACTTGATCTCAATGATAGGTCTTCCCAAGTGTTTAGAGAGGAATCTGATCATAGCCTCTAATCTCTCCCTTTCTTCTTCATTGCAACTTGCCCATCGATTCTCAATTTCTTGAATCTCAAGTCTTCTGATCTCTGAGTCAAGTTTGGCAGTATCAAATCCTTGCCTAAAGAGCTGATCAATGATCCTTTCCATGGATCTGCTATGTTAGTCATCAGCTTCTTTGATCATCTCATCCAACCTCTTCTCATCTTCAGTTTGTTCACCAACACTCTTCTTTCTTTTGTAGGTGATGATCTCTTTGCCTTTGTGCTCCTCCTTAGCTTCTTCTTCTTCAACTCTTTTCCTTTTATCATCCTTTACTGACTTAGACTCCCCCTTTTTAGTTGCATTGGGTTCAGGGGTTTGAATGTCAGAAAGGTGCTTTGACACAGCATCAGTCACAAGGGATTTAAGTTATGAGGAGATCCTCTCATCAATGGTTTGATGAACAATAGATTTGATGATGGGGGTGATGAGAGGTAAGGAAGATTTGAAAGCAGCAGCCATTTGCTCAGAGGGGTTCTCTCCCTGAGAAATGGTGCCTGAACCAGAGGCTGGTGGTTTGTTTGATTTGAGTGGCTCAGTGTTTGGTGAAGCTTCAACAGAAGCTGCCATCTGTGGGTTTATTGGGGCAGATGGACTTGATTCCTCAAGCATGATGGGAAGCAGATCTTTTAATCTACAAACCTCAGCCTCAAGAATAGTATTTTGGGCTAAGACTTCAAAGAAAAAGCCCAGGTCATCATCAGTATAAACTGAATCAGCTGACCTCCTGAGTGAATCAGGATGAACATGTGCTGAGTGTAAATCAGTGATCACATGTGCCCCTTTGTCTTGGAACTGGGGACTTCCTGCCTCAGGAGCATGTCCTTCATTGACAGTTGGCTCTGGTGAGGTCTTAGAGATGATACCTGCTTCATCCTGTTCATGTGTTGAAACAGGGGAAGAGGTAGCCTCACCAGATGTTCTAGTCTCCACATCTACACTAGGAGACTAAACTTTAGAATCCCTATGCTGTTGGTTATCAACTACATTTTGATCCTCTCCCTCAGCTCTTGAGGTTTTCCCAGTAGTAACAGGATTCTGGGGAGGGGTAGAGGAATGTAGCTGAGTCAGCACTTGTGCAATGACTGCAGTTGGGCTTGTAGGGGTGGTATCAGTGGGAGATGGGGGTGAAAAGGTTTGCACCTGGGGAGAGTGGTGCTCTTCAATGGCAATCTTCTCAAGTGAGATAGATTCCAGTAATGTGGTTTCTCCAATATTGGTTGCATCAGGATCCTGTTGAGAGGATACCTGAGCGGTTTCAGCTGGTGGAGTCATTGAAACTACAAGGGGATTAAGGCTTGTAGTCTCATCCTGCGTTTGTGCTACAGGGGCATCATCAGGGGACTCAACTCCCTGAGTAGCCTTTTTGGTTTTCTTTGGTTTTGGTTTGGAGGGGACTTTAGATTTGGAGGTGGAGGCTGTGGGTTCCCTCTGCTTGGGTTTGAGCAGTTTGGCAGCCTCTTTGAGTTGTGGGTTTGAGTTGTGCCTGGAGTATACCTCTGGCAAAACCAGCAGAGCAGGGATTCCAAGGCCAACAAGGCCATCAGATTTTAATTTATTTAAAATGATTGCCATAAGAAACCTTGGATATAATATCCATCTATTTGCCACAGGTTTCAATGCCAAATCTTTCAGTTCCAAAAAGATAGTATCAGAAAAATTTAGATTTTGATGGTCAAGGATAGAATATAATACCTGTTGCCATCTGGATGACATTTGATCCCAAGAGGATGTTTTGGGAGCAAGGCAGACATTGATCATGTGAAATATGAGTGGCTCGGCATCATGGAAGTGCTTCTTCAGGATGGTAGTAGCACTTAGGTCACCTTCATAACCATGATTAGCAAAAGAAAGATCAATGGTGCCTTTGGGATACTTGATGGGATAGGTGGCATCATTCAGGTCTAGGGTTTGACGAATGATCTCAGGAGTGATGATCACCCGTTTCTGGTTAAAAAAAGACTGGAGAGTGATGGTGTCATCATTCTCAGCAGTATGAACAGTAACGTTTGTCCTGAATTGGCACAGGGTATCGGGATAGATGGTAGGATTTAAGAGAAAGGCTGTGCGGTATTGGGAATCAACCATCAAGTCGATAGCAGCATCAAACTTGTTCCAGAAAGGTGATTTGGTAAAGTGAGCAACACAGTTGTGTCGAGGTTTGATTTGCATGGTCGCCATTAATGGAAGATGAACGTTTGGAAAGTGGGTTATGAAAATTTTGAAGTTAGGGTTAGGTATATATAGGTTATGAAACGGCTGAGGGAAAACGACTGAAAGTGTTGGTGTTAGTCATCAGGTGTTAGAAAACAACTGAAGACATGGTTTTAACTTTCAGATGTTGTAAACAACTGAAGACTTGGTGTTGGTCATCAGTAGTTGTAAAACTACTGAAAACTTGGTTTTGGCTTCCGTTGTTTGGAAATGAATCAGTAGTTGTCATCAATTCACAAAGTTCAGCTGTTTCAATGACCTTAACACTTACTCATCAGATCATCTGATTTTCAGATGTTTCATTGGTCATCAGTACTTTTTATTATAAAAGACATCAGTAGTTTGAACTACATCAGTATTTTCTAACAAATAAGGTACTTCAGTACTTTTAAGTAATTTAGTCTTCAGTAGTTGTAAAACTACTGAAGATAAAATGACTTATCAGCACTTATTTTTGACAAAAGTATACTAATGCTCATCAGTATTAATGAACTAAGAGCATCAGTGGTTGTCAGATTATTCTAGTTGCAGCATACCAAGCCTGAGTACAAGATTATGAAAAGTTGCACTATCCAAAGGCTTAGTAAATATATCTGCAAGCTCATCAGCACTAGGCACAAACTTTGGATCAATCAGACCTTTTTCATAGCAATCCCTAATGAAATGATGTCTGATCTCAATATGTTTGGTCCTAGAATTCTGGACAGGATTCTTAACAATACAAAGAGCTGAAGAACTATCCATTAGTAATGGAGTCTTAGTCTCTGTAATGTCATAATCCAATAACTGATTTTGAAGCCAAAGTACCTGAGATGTACAGCTTGCAGCTGCAATGTACCCTGCTTCAGCTGTTGATGTAGCAACTGATGTTTGTTTCTTACTCTACCAAGAAACCAAACAGTTGCCTAGAAATTGGCATCCACCAGAAGTTGATTTTCTGGTTAACTTACACCCTGCATAGTCACTATCAGAAAAAGAAACCAATTTACAAGAGTGCCCAGTGGAATACCATAGTCCTAGAGATTTAGTTCCTTGCAAATATCTAAAGATCCTCTTGACTGCAATCATATGGGAATCCTTAGGAGCAGCCTGAAATCTAGCACAAACACAAGTTGCAAACATAATATCTGGTCTAGAAGCTGTTAGGTACATCAAGGAACCAATCATACATCTGTAAAGAGTTTCATCAACTGCTTTACCTTTTTGATCAGCATCTAGTTGTGTGTTGCTGCACATGGGAGTAGAACAGGTTTTACAGTTTTGTAAATCAAACTTGGTTAACAAATCTTTTGTGTATTTTGACTGATGAATGAAAGTTCCATCAGTAAGTTGTTTGATTTGTAAACCTAGAAAGAACTGTAATTCTTCCATTGCACTCATTTCAATCTTTTGTTGCATCAATTTTGTGAATGCATCACACAACTGTGGATCAGATGATGCAAAAATAATATCATCAACATAAATTTGAACAAGGAGCTTATGCATGCCAGTTTTCTTTATGAACAAAGTTTTATCTATGGAGCCTCTAGTGAAATTATTTTGAAGAAGAAAGTTAGATAATGTTTCATACCAGGCTCTGGGTGCTTGTTTCAACCCATAAAGAGCCTTATCAAGCTTATACACCCAATCAAGGTGTTTATGATCTTCAAAACATGGTGGTTGACACACATAAACTTCTTCTTTTATTTTACCATATAAAAATGCACTTTTGAATCCATTTGAAAAACTTTAAGGTTATCAAAAGCAGCATAAGCTAAAAACAATCGAATTGCCTCCAGTCTGGCTACAGGGGCAAAGGTTTCATCATAATCAATACCTTCTTCTTGTGAAAACCCCTGTACAACCAGTCTGGCCTTGTTCTTGACAATTTGGCCTTTTTCATCAGTTTTATTCCTAAACACCCATTTAGTGCCTATTGCACACTAACCTTGGGGTAGAGGAACCAGTTCCCACACTTGCTGTTTTTGAAATTGAAGAAGCTCAAGCTGCATGGCTTCAACCCATCCATTGTCCCTTAAGGCCACATGATAATTCTTTGGCTCTTGCTGACTGATGAAGAGAGCATAGAGACAGAAATTGGACAATTGACTTCTTGTTGAAACACCAGCATTTATGTCACCAATGATCTGGGACATGGGATGATTCTTCAATTCTTGATATGCAATAATATCTGTGCAAGTGTTTGTAGGAGATTCAGCAGCAGCAGATGTTGATGTAGACTCTTGAAACGTAGACTGAGATGGCAGTTCAAATGAAGTAGAGGATTCAGAGATTTCATCAGCATTTGTTGTGGATGGAGCTGCTGAGGCTACAGGAACATCAAGTGTAGTAGAAACAGGCAGATGATCACTACAACTTGCATTTGAATCTTCAGTTGGAGAGGATGGACCTTCAGAGACAACAACAGGTGGAGGCTGATACGGAACATATTGTAGTATGTCCAAGTCAAACATCTCAACAGGGTTTTGAGGAATCTTGTCTTTTGGGGATTCATT
The DNA here is from genome assembly GCA_025215565.1 of Flaveria ramosissima. Taxonomy (NCBI): domain Eukaryota; kingdom Viridiplantae; phylum Streptophyta; class Magnoliopsida; order Asterales; family Asteraceae; genus Flaveria; species Flaveria ramosissima. Next base: position 34,671,600 of record CM046037.1, on the reverse strand, counting down.
AAACTTGACATGCAAAGTCTCTTCAACAATCTTTGTTCTGCAGTTGAAAACTCTGTATGCCTTGCAAGTAGAGGAATACCCAACAAAATACCCTGCATCCACCTTGGAATGAAACTTCTGAAGTATACTCTTTGTGTTAAGAATATAACATGGACACCCAAATGCTCTAAAGAATGAAATCAAAGGAGCCAAATGATGTAAGAGCTCATAAGGAGTCTTCATCAACCTCTGATTCACTAATACTCTATTCTGAACATAGCAAGCTGTATTGACAGCTTCAGCTCAAAAGGTTAGTGGCAAACCAGAGTCAGCCAACATTGTCCTTGCGGCTTCAATCAGGGTCCTGTTCTTTCTCTCCACCACTCTATTTTGCTATGGAGTTCTTTGAATGGAGTTCTTTGAATACTATTGTCTTTTGATTCCCTTAGACAAATAGAATTCATCAAGAGTGTGATTCCTAAACTCTGTCCCATTATCACTTCTCACACACTTAACTGAAGTGAATGCTGCTTTTCCACATGTAACACAAAATAGATGATACTTTGAGCAGCCTCATCCTTGGAATGCAAGAAGAAAGTCCATAATATCTTGAGTAATCATCCACAATTACCAGACAGTACTTTTTCTTGCCATGCTCATTACTCTCACAGGACCAAAGAGATCCATGTGCAGTAATTGCAAGCAGGCAGTGGACTTAGGTTCTTCTATAGGAGGGAATGAAGCTTTGTGTTGCTTTCCTTTTAAGCAAGCTGGGCAGTTATCATCACACTTGAACTCCTTCAATGGCAAACCTCTCACTAAACCATGATGAATGAGCTGATTCATGTTCTTGAAATTCACATGACCCAGCCTTCTATGCCATAGTTAGATTCTTGAGGAGAGGCTTTGAGAACAGACATGGATGGCCTTTTAGATCAATTTTCTTTGATAGATCTAAAGCATATACTCTTCCAATCCTGTTGGCCTTCAGGAGAGTATACTCATCCAATATCTTGTCAATCCTGTGCAAAACTGTGGAAGACAGAATCCGACAGTTTTGACTTGTGAAAAGTGCAACATGCCCTTTATCACACATTTGACTGACACTCAAAAGATTGTATTTGAGGTTCTCCACATGGTTAACATCATCAAATCTTATCTCCCTATTTGAGACAAAACCCTTCCCAATGATGTAACCCTTGGCATCATTTCCAAAAGAAACAAATCCCTTCTTCCTTTGGGAATAGTCATGAAGAAGAGAGCTGATCCCTGTCATGTGCATGGATCCTCCACTGTCCACATACCAGATGCTTCTTTGGCATGATGAAGAACCCTGCATTTATCACAAACATTAGTTAGCCTTTGAGACCCAAACCTTTTTGGTTTTGGGTCTGTTTACATCAACAGATGTTAAACTAACAAGTTGTGCATGATTAACAACTTTTGAAGATGTAGATGGTGCTGAAAAGGATTCCTTGGATTTTGGCTTAGGTGTCCTTTTCAGTGGTTTAATCACAGAAACATCTAATTGGTTAACTCTCCCCAATAGATGTTGAACCATCATCACAAGTTGTGTTGATTTGTTGACAGAGTTTTCAACTCAGTTGACACATCAGTACTTGTAGATGATTTGTTCTTGTGATTCACTACATCCTTCTTTTGAAAAGACACAGACTTAGTCTGAGTTTTCAATATTCCCTGAGAAATATTTGCAGCTGTTGTTTGAAAAACCCCTTCCTCCTTAGTGACTTTTTGAGAAAGCTTAGGTTTATCAGAATGAGATGATTGTGGTACAAACTTGGTTTGAAATTCATTTTTCATTTTATGCATTTCCTTCTTAATGATTTTCTCTTTATTGAATTTTAAACACTTGTTATACCAGCATTCATCAGTCAGATGATTGAACAAACCACATATTTCACATGGCTTTCTTTTCATCTTTTCTTGATCAACTGCTGAAGTTGATGAAACTACTGAAGATTTGTTCTTTAGTACTTTCTTCCTTTCAGTACTTTTGGGAAGTACTGAAGGATTTTCAACAACTGAAGATTTCTTCTTCAGTGGTTTTCTATAGTACTTTTTAGAATCCTGATAGATTATTCAGCAGTTGTCAAGGAATGCTTGTTTTCCTCTGATTTAAAATGCTCTTCAGGTGTTGTGTTTTGCCCTTCAGTACTTTGAGTACCTTGTGGAACAACACCTGAATTTCTCAGCCTCTTCTTGATTTAAGTGTTTCGAAGCAGTGGGATCATCAGTTATTTGATTAACTGAGATACTCACACTATCTTCATCCTCAGATTTTGAATTTTCAGTTAAGGATGAAACACCTGATGATGTGGTTTGGGAATGACTCTCAACCTCAGATTGTACTTCTAACTTGGGAGTAAAATCTGTGGGAGGTATGGTATGATTATACCCAATCCCAAACTTCACATTGGAAGCAGTTTGCTTACTGAGAAGTATTTCAAATCCCTTGCAAGATGTTACCCATCGTTCACAATCAACTTGGGTAGCTGCAAGTGTTTCTTTGAGATTCTTGTGATTTTCTAGAATGACCTCTACCTTTGCTTTTTCATCAGTAATTTGACATTTAAGGTTATAAATCTCCTCATCCTTCTCTTTTAAAACAGACTCAAACTCAGCTTTTCTTTTGGAAATTGCTTTTTCTAGGTCAAGGTTTTGATTAATTAGAGCTACATTTGCTTCCCTAATAGAAACAAAAGCAGCTATGCATGATTCAGAACATAACTTGGCCTTAGCCTCAGAAGATACCTGTGGTACCTATGATGATGAAGGATTGTCATCAGTAGATTCCAGGGCCATTAAAGCAAGGTTTCCAAAAGGGTTTTCACCACCATGTTGACCAGCACCAGCAAATTGCTCAGAATAACCAGAGACATCATCTGGTAGGCTGCTCCAGTCAACAACCTCAGGGGTGAAAAAGCTCTGATGAGATTGAGGTTGAGATTGCTGATTTGTTTGAGATGGCTGAGGATCAGGTAGAGCATGTGGTTGTTGAGCCATGGGTACAGAAACTTGACCAGACTGAGGCATGTAAAAGCATGGATAAGGATATGGCATGGGGCTTTGAGGGACAAAGTATGCAGGAGATGATTAATGTTGTGAATGATGATCAGAACTGGTAGGATGTTCCCTTTGGATTGTGAATTATTGCTTGGAAAAGTCACAAAGGGTGCAGATGAGTTAGATCCAGATGATCTACACTCTCTAGCAAAATGTCCAAGTCTGTGGCACTTGTGACATCTCAACTTACTCTTGTCAAAACCAACCTTGGTTTTGCCAGAGAGACCAGGAAATTTCCTACCTGTTCTTTTATAAAACTTTTGAGATCTGGTATTAATCAATGCCATTTAGCTCATAATATCCATCTCTTCCAGATCATCATCAGCAATTCCTTTCAAATCATCCATCATAAAACACAAATTATCAACATTAAAACCTGAGTTTCCCTCAACTCCAACAAAAGCATGATTTCCACTGTTTGAAGAGAAATCAATATGCTCATCATATGAACTTTAAAATGAAGCATATTCAGACTCATGACCAACCAGAGCAGTATTACCTGGTACAAAGTCATCAGTGAGCTTTCCAGATGAAGATAGTTTCCTTTTCTGTTCTATCTCTCTCTCAAATGTTAAGAGTTTCCCATGAAGTTGGGTGAGAGATAGAGTATCTAGATTTGCACTAGAGCGTAGGACAATGGTGTAAGTGTCCCATCTCTCAGGCAGGGATCTGAGGAATCTGTTATTCATCTGGCTGTTTGTGTATTCATGTTGAACCATTTTAAGCTCAGAAATTAAACATGAAAACCGCTCAAACTGTTGAGTCAGTGTCTCACCCTTCCTATGAGAGAATGTCTCATATTGCTGGGCAAGGATTTCTCTGTTGTTTGCTAAGACCTCATCAGTTCCTCCAAATTGTTCCTTCAGAGCAACCCAGAGATCATAAGAAGTTTCATGATGCATGAGCCCAGAATAGATTTCATTAGGCAGTGCCATGGCCAGAATTCCATGGGCTTTAGCATCAATCTCAAACAGTTTTAAATCCTCATCAGAATATTGTTCCTTCTTTTTAGGAACCATCTCATTGGTTTCAGGATTACTCACCATAGGCTTGTATGGTCCATGAACCACAGACTTCCAACAACCTGAACTGTTAACAGACAGGTGATGGAGCATTCGGTGTTGCCATATGTTATACTCACTCCTAACAAGCATTGGAAGCTTAGTTGAGGAGCCAGTATTGTGAGGATCATTCATTGAAGTAGTCATTTTCACTAACTCAATCGAATTCATTGAGATTAAAATCGGTCTAGTTTGAAAACTCAACAACACAATTAGAAAACACAATTAGAATCTCAATTAATTAACCGGAAGCAACAGAAAAACAATCTCTATAATCAATTCTTGCAAAAATGCTAATTCGATCAACCTTCGCTATCAAAAGAGCAGTTTCAATGATCAATTGTTAGATCGATCAATGATTAACTGGCTCTGATACCATTTGATAGGATCGGATCAATTAGATTTGAATTATGCAGCGGAATATCACGAATTAAGATCGAATTCAAGCAAGAAAGTAATAAATATGCAAAACACTCAATCACAATTATAGAGAGAATATTTCTGTTAAATGAATGTTTTCATTCACGCGTAATGCTTCGGTTAGAATACAGCTAGGTCAACATCCCTTATATAGAGGAATGTGACGTCTGCCGATGTCACTTGATAGTGACATCTAACAGATTTTACAAAACAACTGAAATATGCAAACTACTGAGATGTTCTCAACAACTGATCACATCTCAGAGAATGCTAAGTACAAATACATGAAACTACTGACTTAAAACTACTGAAACAATAAACTACTGAAATGTAAAATTACAAGTACTGAAAAGTAAAACCATCACAACTACTGAAGTTAACAACTTCAACTATTGTGACAACTGCTGATCACTCTGGTCTTCAGTCTTTGTCTTCAGCACTTCATCTTCAGACTTTGTCTTCAGACTTTACTTTCAGACTTTGTCTTCAGACCTTTGTAATCAGCTGATGTCTTCAGCTGTTGTGATCTTCTTCAGCAGTTGTAATGTCTATGGGACTTAGAGGTTTTTCTGATCAGTCTCATTGGTTCTTTTGGTCCAACAGTTTTTCTTAAACCTATGTGGGAAGGGTTGTTCCCACACAATTGAATACTTGAATTTTGACAATGATTGGATATTTTGTGAGCTACTTACAAATTATTTATGAAACGTTATTATTTTTGGTTATAAATGTTGTGGTTTTGACTTTACATTATTTCTTAATATTTACCATACTTCAATGAGATTGATATGTTGGATGTTACTCATTATTGTATTTGTGAATGTAAAGTGAAATATGGACGGGCGAGGTAGAGGACGTGGACGTGGCCGAGGGCGTGGTGCTGGACGTGGCGCCGACAACGTGAACATGACCCCAGCTGAATTGGCTGCATTGATAAACCAACACGTGCAAGCGGCATTGAACACTCAGCCCACACAGTTTGGAGGTAAACGGTGACACTAGTCATCCTTTACACGAATATTCTGTTAAATGATTAATTCATTCGGTTTGATTTGAATACCTTGACATGTTGAATACATGACCACTTGGATGCACATACAAGGCATTCCTGGACTGTAAGCCGCATACCTACAGTGGAGCTGAGGGAGCTGTAGGGCTTGTGCGATGGTTTGAGAAGACTGAGTCAGTCTTCGCCAAATGTAACTGTCCAGTGGCGGACCTGGTGAAATACGCCACAGGAACCCTCGAAGGTGCAGCACTCACGTGGTGGAATGCTCAAGTGCAAATGCTTGGCCATGCAATGGCAAATGCACTACCGTGGGAGGAATTCAAGACGATGATGATGGAGGAATACTGCCCCCGCGATGAAGTTCAAAAGCTAGAAGCTGAGTTCTGGCAATTGAAGATGGAAGTATCTAACATCGAGGCTTACACTACTAGGTCTCATGAGCTAGCTACACTCTGTCCTGGCATGGTTAACCAGCCGAGCCGACGAATTGAGCTCTACTTATGTGGTTTAGTTCCAGATATTCAGAGTATGGTGACTAGCTCATAAGCTCACTGATCAGGCTGTGGAGCAAGGAAAGTTACCCAAGCGGGGCGTTGTGGCAAGCGTGCCCGACAACAAACGCAAGTGGGAAAACAACGACAACAAAGGATCGTCATCTGGTAACCAACCTCAACAACAACATCAACAGAGACGGTTTGATAACAATCACAACTTCCACCAATCATCTTCATCATCTCAAGGACCAAGTGGATATGTGGGGAAAAACCCAAAGTGCAACCGATGCAACTACCACCATACTAGCAGGTGTGACAGCTTTCGATGCCTTGTGGGAAGGTTGGACACGTGACAAAGGATTGTCGTGGAGAACTAATAAAGAAGCCTCAACAACCTCAACAGCCTCAGCAGCCTCATGAAATACCAAAGGGTTACTTTGAGTGTGGAAAGGAAGGGCATTACAAGAAAAACTAACCTCAATAGAGAAGAAATGGGAATGGCAACGAGAATGATGGCAACAATAACAATGGAGGCAATGGTGACAACAATGGTGGAGCTAAAGGGAGAGCGTTTGTCATGGGTTCAGATGAGGCTCTAAACGATCCTACTATCGTTACCGGTAAATTCCCTGTTAATGGTCGTTTTGCTTCTGTACTGTTTGACACTGGAGCCGATAGGAGTTTTATCTCTACTAAGTTCTGTAGCCTTTTAAGTGATATGCCTTATGTATTGGAATCTAAGTATGTCGTAGAGTTGGCTGATGGTAAGCAAATCTCAGTTACGCACATCCTTAAGAATTGCAAGATAGAACTTGCTGGTCATACCTTCGACATTGACTCATGCCTGTTACTCTTGGAAGTTTCGATGTGGTCATAGGCATGGACTGGCTGTCCGAGAAACAAACAGAAGTGATTTGTCGTGAGAAGGTCATTCGTATTCCTCTAACAGACGGGGAAACTCTTTCGGTTAAGGGCGAGAAGAGTGGTGCTGTGATAGGCATCATCTCATTCATGAAGGCTCAGAAGTGGCTACGTAAGGGTCACTTAGCCATATTAGCCCTCGTCTCCGACAAGCAACAAGAGGAAAAGAAAGTAGAGGATATTCTGGTGGTTCGTGACTTTCCAGAGGTGTTTCCAGAGGATCTGCCTGGACTTCCACCTCATCGTCAAGTTGAGTTTTAGATCGATTTGACTCCCGGAGCTGCCCCAATTGCGCGAGCACCTTACCGGTTGGCACCAAATGAACTGCAGGAATTATCTACACAACTTCAGGAACTATTGGATAAAGGGTTTATTCGACCGAGTTCATCACCGTGGGGAGCACCTGTTCTCTTTGTTAAGAAGAAAGATGGTACATTCCGAATGTGCATCGACTACAGGGAGTTGAACAAAGTCACAGTCAAGAACCGATACCCGTTACCTCGTATCGACGACTTGTTTGATCAGCTTCACGGATCAAGCAATTATTCAAAGATTGATTTGAGGTCTGGTTATCATCAACTAAGAGTTCGAGAGGAAGATATCTCCAAAACCGCGTTCTGTACTCGTTATGGTCGCTATGAGTTCTTGGTCATGCCTTTTGGGTTGACTAATGCACCAGCAGTGTTCATGGATCTCATGAATCGCGTGTGCAAACCCTACCTCGATCACTTTGTTATCGTGTTTATCGATGACATATTGATTTATTCTAGGACCAGGGAGGAACATGAGGAGCACCTACATCTAGTTGTGGAATTACTTAGAAAGGAACAGTTGTACGCAAAATTTTCTAAGTGTGATTTCTGGATTCGTGAGGTGCAATTCTTGGGTCACATTGTTAACGAGAAGGAATACATGTGGATCCTGCAAAAATTGAGGCTATAAAGAACTGGTCGGTACCCAAAACGCGTAGTGAGATAAGACAATTTCTTGGACTGGCAGGGTACTACCGGCGTTTCATTGAGGGATTTTCAAAAATCGCTCAAACTCTCACAGCTTTGACCCATAAAGGAACGACCTATAAATGGGGTGAGAGTCAAGAAGCTGCTTTTCAGTTGCTGAAGCAGAAACTCTGTAGCGCACCGATACTAGCATTACCTGAAGGAAGTGATGATTTTGTAGTTTATTATGATGCTTCTATCGAAGGATTGGGTTGTAACTGATGCAACGTGACAAAGTGATAGCTTATGCCTTGCGACAACTGAAGGTACATGAAAAGAACTACACTACTCATGACTTGGAGTTAGGAGCAGTGGTCTTTGCCTTGAAGAACTGGAGACATTACTTGTACGGTACCAAGTGCACAATTTACACCGATCACAAGAGTCTTCAGCATATCTTTGAGCAGAAAGAGCTTAATATGAGGCAACGACGTTGGGTGGAATTGTTGAATGACTATGATTGTGCTATTAAATACCACCCGGGAAAAGCAAATGTAGTCGCCGATGCCTTGAGTAGAAAGGAAACCGCTAAGCCCCGACGGGTGCGTGCTCTACAACTTACGATTAGTACTCACTTGCCTGAACAGATCAAGGAAGCCCAGACAGAAGCCTTGAAAGGTGAGAACATTTTATCTAGATCTTTACTTGGGATGGATAAATAGTTGGAAGTCAAATCCGATGGAATTCAGTATTTCATGGATAGACTATGGGTGCCTTTGCATGGAAATTTAAGAGACTTGGTTATGAGTAAAGCACACAAGTCTAAATATTCCATACACCCTGGATCTGACAAAATGTATCATGATCTGAAGGCGCACTATTGGTGGCCTAATATGAAGGCTGACGTAGCTACATACGTGAGCAAGTGTCTGACCTGTTCTAAGGTTAAAGTGGAATATCAGAAACCATTTGGGTTATTTCAACAACCTGAGATCCCCTTGTGGAAGTGGGAACAGATTTCCATGGACTTTATCACCAAGTTGCCGAGAACTCCTAGTGGTTGTGACACGATATGGGTGATCGTGGATCGACTCACAAAGTCAGCTCACTTCTTGGCGATCAAGGAGACTGACAAGATGGACAAGTTAACTCGAATTCATTTGAAGGAGGTTTCGAGACATGGTTTGGCGATCTCGATTATTTCTGATCAGGATGCTCGTTTTACGTCTTATTTCTGGCAATCATTGCAGAAATCATTGGGTACACGTCTAGATATGAGAACTGCCTATCATCCGCAGACCGATGGGCAAAGTGAACATACTATTCAAACTTTGGAAGATATGTTACGAGCTTGTGTGATCGATTTCGGGAGGTATTGGGAAGTTCATTTACTATTGGTTGAGTTTTCGTATAACAATAGTTATCATACCAGCATCAAGGCAGCACCATTTGAGGCATTATATGGGCGAAAGTGTAGATCACCAATTTGTTGGGCAGAAGTTGGTGATAGTCAGTTAACTAGTCCTGACTTGGTACATGAGACCACTGAGAAGATAGTACAAATACGAAACCGCATGGCTGCAGGGCAAGATAGACAGAAGAGTTACGCAGACAAACGACGGAATCCTTTGGAGTTTCAAATCGGTGACAAAGTGTTGCTAAAAGTCTCATCGTGGAAAGGTGTGATTTGGTTTGGCAAAAGAGGGAAGCTTAATCCAATATACGTTGGACCATTTGAGATTCTATAAAGAATAGGTCCGGTGGCGTATCGATTGGACTTACCTGATTCGTTAAGTGGCGTTCACAACATATTTCATGTCTCAAATCTAAAGAAGTGTCCATCTGACGAGACACTAGTTGTACCACTCGAGGAAGTACAAGTAGATGATCAACTACGCTTTGTTGAGGAACCGGCTAAAGTAATGGATCGTGAGGTCAAGACTCTTAAACAAAGTAAGATACATATAGTCAAAGTTCGTTGGAACTCAAAACGTGGACTAGAATTGACGTGGGAACGCGAGCATCAGATGAAGCTTAAGTATCCTCAACTGTTCGAAACGACAAGAACAGTCGGGAAAGGTACTGATTAAATTTCGGGACGAAATTTATTTCAACATTGGGATGATGTTACAACTCACTCCATTTCGTAATGCCAATGCAGTAAACCAGGAATGTAGCACAACCTTGTAACGCAATTTTCGGGATGAAAATTCTTTCAACATTGGGATAATGTGACATCCGGTAATTTTCTGTTACCAAACTCCGTTAGTTCCGTTAGGTCTTGCATACACGTGTCGTGAGCACACACTAGTTGACGTTGAATGTTGGTGACTTAATAATAATAATCTATGATAAACAATAATAATCTAATTAATAATGTTAATTATTAGTTGTGATTATGTGGTTCATGAATTTACAGAATTCTAGATATTTATTTTTTTGAATTTTACGCGATCACGTGACAACGTGTTATATATATTTTATGTGTTATGTGACTTATTGTAAATGTTTAAGATTATTATTATTGGTTAATAATACTTGTGTTTTATAGTTAAAAACTATTTAAAAAGTATTAGAAATATTAGTTTTTTATAAAATAAATAAAAGGGGTTACTTTGTAAATATTCTAAAACCAAATATTACCTAAATTACAACCCTAATCCCACCCCAAACCCCATATTCGGCCGCAACCCCACCCAAAACACCTTCACCTTGCGATTTTGATCCAAGAACACATACACAAGTCGAATTCCAAGTGGTTTCAAGTAATACAAGTTGTTTACAAGTGATAATCATCATCTAAGCACATCTAAAGGTATGTTTTATCATGTTATTCATAGTTTTTGATTCAAGATGAACTCTAATCCGAAAATTGATGATGATAATATGAAATTGATGATTGTTAGATGATTATATGATGTTAGTTAGGTTGTATGAATGCTAGATTATGTTGATTGTGCAAGAAATCTATGGTTTGATCATCTAGTTCATACATTGCCATAAGAGGAAACTTTTTGTTCTTGGAATTCATGATTTGATGATGCTAAGATGTTAGATGTAATGCTTAGATGTGATGTTGGATCTAGAAAGGCTGTTGCAACCAAAACCAAGTCACTTGGAAGATGGAGCTCTTCTGAAGACTAAGTGTAAAACACACTTCCGAAGGAAAACTCCAACTTCCGAAGACAAAGAACCTACTTCCGAAGATCAAGACTTAGAGATAAGATCTGAAGTCAACTTCCGAAGTACAAGAAGTCCTCAAAGCCTCGGAAGCATAGAAGCATCTTCCGAAGTATAAGTGGCTTCGGAAGAAGAAGTTCTTCCGAAGCCAGTTAACCTTCGGAAGACACTCCTATTATCCAATGGACATAAGTATGGCCTCTCTGACACTCCGCTGCAAATCTCTGAGATACTGCATGGCGTTTTCTCAAAAGCCATGTAGTTGACCATACTTTAATCCACTGTTTACCTTTTTATGTTAGTACAGTTGCCATCTTTAGTTGGTGACAAAAGGTAAGTCATGGACATGTCATGACTATCATATCTTAGATAATACTTTATCTAAGATACCTTAACTTTAGCATTGTAGTATATGCTTTAGTCTTAGGTTTCCGGCTGGTATCAAAGTATATCCGGCTGTAGGATCTAGTATATATAGTTTCTCATTGTAACTCTTGTTTCATGCTTGTAAGTGTCTTGTAATCTTGAGTTGAGAAGTAATATATACAAGTACCTTGAAAATATATCTCTGCTAGTTCTTTAGTTACTTATTATATTATTATCTACTCTCGTAAAAGACATTGCTTCATCTGATTTAAGTGTTTGCATAAGTGAGTTTGAGAGAAATACAAGTGTTTAAGTGACAAACCCGATCCTGCAATTGGTATCAGAGCCATTTAGGCTCTTGATTGTGAGATCTTACCATCCTAATCTTCCAGTTTTTCACTCGTCCTTATACCTCACTCAAAATGGCCCTCAACAAATCTGAAGTAGAGATGGGAACGATGACCAAAGCTCCCATCATCGCCCCTGAAAACTTCAGGTCTTGGAGCAGAAGAATGGAAGGCTTCATCAGGTATTTAGACAGCAAGATGTGGCAATCCATTGTCAATGGCCCGTATAAGCCAAAAGTAGCTGGTGGAAACGGTGTCATGATTGAGAAAGCCGTTGAAGATTATTCTGATGAAGACAGGAAGAAGCTTGACATAGACAGCAATGTTATGACTGTTCTCATGACTGCAATCCCAAACTCCATCATGGTGGGGTTTGAGCATTGTAAGTCTGCCAAAGAACTCTTTGATGCTCTTGCTCAAATGTACTCAAGCTCGAATGATTCCAAGAAGGACTCACTGAAGCAGCAGTTTGAGAACTTCACCTATGTTGCTGGAGAGACTCTTAGCCAAAAATACTTCAGGTACATGGATCTCATTTCTTCCCTTCAATCTGTGGGAATCACTCATGAACTCAGAGACCTTACTAAAAAGTTTATGAGTGCTCTACCCAATGAGTGGACGTTCTACTGTGTCTCTATCAGGAGAACAGAGAATCTGAATACACTCACCATGACGAACTCAATGGGATCCTTGATGGATACCGTTTGGAAATGGAAAGCAAGAGGGGTCATCAGACAAGCAGACCCTTGAGTCTTCCTGCTAGCAACGCTTTAATAGTTGCTGAAGGCTCAGGCATCTCCCAGTCTCAGCAATACCTGACCTACACCCATCAGCCATCTTGTTCCTCTGGGCCTTACATCATATTTCCTGAGACTCCGAGGTCTCAACAAGCTCAGCAAAGCTCCTTTCAGGAGGGCTGTGCATTTGTCTCAGGAAGTGGGCACTCAAATGATTATCAATACTGCTTTGATGATCTAGAGTGTTTTAGCCCGGATGACATAGAGTATGTGGACATAGTCTAACAAATGGCTCTTCTAACCTACAGAGCAAAGAAGTTCTTTAAATGAACTGGAAGGCAATTCCCTCAGAACCCAATCACCAGCAAATTTGGGTTTGACAAAAGCAAGGCCAAATGTTACAACTGTAACCAACTTGGTCATTTTGCAAGGGAATGCAAGGCTCCCAAGTCCAACCCGGGAACCTCACAGGCCTCCACACATCCCTCTACACCAAAGCCCACCGGAAAGTCAACAGAGACTGCTGCAATGGCTCAAGAAGTTGACTGGAGCTTCATGGTTCAGGATGTGACTCCTGCTCAAGCACTCATGGCAGGAACAGATGAAAATAAGGTATATGAACATCTCTGTACCCCTGCTTGTATTTCTAAGGTTAAACTGTATCAGGACTACAATATGGAAATTAAATATGATATTGAGTCTTTAAATGTTTTTAAAATCTGACTTTAAAAGGGCTGAATCTGACTATCAATGAAAAATTAAGGAGTTAGAGAAAACTTTGTCCCTCTTAAAACATGAACATACAAACTACAAGACTCAAATCAAGGATTTAATATCCAAATTGAATGAGGCTCAAGCCCAGCTTGTCACTGCTGAGGCTCAAGCCAGGAAGTATGCTATTTCCGAGCAAAACTTCCAAGCCATTCTTGCATCATCCTCTCACTCAAAGCTTTGTTATCAAAACAAAGGTTGGTTGGGAACCAATGAAATTGCTCCACCACACTCTTATGAGTCTATAAGACAACCAAGGTGTGGTACTGAAGAGCAAGAGGTTCCATCTGTTGACCCACCTTCTCAAGAGTCAAAGAATGATGCAACTATGGAGACTATCACAGGGAAGGAACAGGTAATTATGTCCTCCCCAGCCAATGATGATCAAACCCTGACCACCAAAGCTAGAAGAAGCAGAGCTAAGGCAGCCAGAAAAACTGCCAAGAAAGTGGCTGAATCCAAGCTAAAGATAGACCCAAAGCAAAAGGGTGTATTCATCTCAGCTGGATTCCAGGTGGTTGGAAATTCTGATTCAGGAAAGGAGTGCAGTACCAGTACTCCTATCCTATCAAAGGATCAGAAATTAAAGGGAAAGGTTGCTGATGAAGAGAAAAAGAACAAGAAACAGCAATCCTCTCATTCCCAGAAAGTTAACATTGCATGCATAATGTGTGGTCTGCAAAACCATATGGCTAAAGATTGTTACTACAATCCTGCTAGCACACATTATGCAAATAATGTTAAAAGAGAAGGAGTCAGGGAAGGTTTCTCATTTGGACCTATCAAATGGTTCAAGTGATGAAAAAGGGAAAGCTTGTTTCCGAAGCAAGGCTTCTCTCGGAAGAAAATTCTTCTTCCGAAAGGAAAAAGGCTTCGGAAGTTAAAGCTGTAAAGACTCAGAAAACCAAAAGAGTCCCCTTGAAACCATCCCAGAAGAAGACTGCTTCGGAAGAAAAGGTGGTGAAGGTCTCTTCCGAAAAGAAAGAAGCTTCGGAAGAATGCCAAGCTACAAAAGCTTCAACAAGCTCATCCTCTATGATCAACCAAGGGATGGAATGGAAGATCAAGGAAGATGCTGTAGCCCAAACCTCTTCTTCAAAGACATCCATTGAACCCCCATGCATAAATTTTGGTTCAATTATGTCACTATCATTGGAAGAACCCAAGACCAATAAGGCTTGGGTTTCCAATCAAAACTAATTATCTCACCTTATGTGCAGGGACATCCATATGACAAGAATAACAAATTGGATTGTAGATAGTGGATGCTCCAGGCACATGACAGGGAACAGATCTCTCCTTCAACAATTTCAACATTATGATGGAGGTCCTGTCCAGTTTGGAGGTGAGGCCGGAGGATATATTTCTGGCAGAGGAAGTATATCCAATGGAAAATTAAAAGTTGACAAAGTTAATTTTGTCAAACAGCTTGAACACAATCTGTTAAGTGTTTCTCAATTCTGTGATCAAAAGCATCAAATGCTTTTCACAGAACATGAGTGCATTATCCTCAAACCCGGGATGACAATTCCTCAGGAATTGGTGCTTCTTAGATCTCCCAGGAAAGGGGATATGTACAAGCTTGATATGAACAATGTTTCCCCAATGGGAGAAGTATCATGCTTTCTTTCCAAAGCTGATAGTGATGAGTCAACACTATGGCATAAACGAATGTGTCATGTCAATTTTAAGACAATGAATAAATTGGCTAAAAATAACTTGGTACATGGTTTGCCTAAAAAGGAATTTTTCTGCAAAGATAACTGTGTTGCTTGCCTGAAGGGGAAACAACACAGGTCTTCTCATAAATCCAAAGTTGTTAACTCTATCACCACTCCATTACACTTATTGCACATGGATCTATTTGGTCCCACAAGTATAATGAGCATTGGAAGGAAATCATATTGCCTTGTGATTGTTGATGATTTTACTAGATTTACATGGGTATTCTTTTTAAGAACTAAAGATGAAACTGCTGAAACTTTAAAATCTTTTATTCTTAAAATAGAAAATCAAGTTGATCACAAGGTTAAAATAATTAGAAGTGATCAAGGGACTGAGTTTAAGAACCTAGTTCTTGACTCATTTTGTAACTCAAAAGGGATTGCCAGAAAATATAGTGCTCCTAGAACTCCTCAACAAAATGGTGTTGCTGAGAGGAGAAATAGGACACTTATGAGGCTGCTCGGAGTATGTTAGCTGATTCAAAGCTGCCTCTAACATTCTGAGCAGAGGCAGTCAGCACTGCATGCTATGTGCAGAACAGAGTTCTTGTAGTAAAGCCACATGGAAAAACCCCTTATGAGTTATGGAACAAGAGGCCACCGTTCATTGGCTTTCTAAGGTCCTTTGGCAGCAGGTGTACCATACTTAACACAAAAGACAATTTGGCAAAATTTGCTGAAAAGTCAGATGATGCTATCTTTGTTGGATATTCCTCCTACTCTAAAGCATACCGAGTTTATAATATTAAAAACCAAAAATTTGAGGAATCTTCCAACATTGTAGTTAATGAGCACACTCCTTGTGTTAGGGGGAATGGCCCTGATCATATCTTTGATTTAGAATTGTTTCCAAACTATTCTAAACAATCTTGTGAGAATGTTTCAGCTGGAACAGGTGTTCAAAGTAATTCTGATGAAGATCAACTGTTTGAGCTTCCCAGACCTATTCAAGTTCTCCAAGAGTTGCAACAAATCAAGTTCCCACTATTGAAAGATCTGATAGCATAACCATTTCAAGAGATAGTGGTACTTCAACAAGGGATTCACCTGCTGACTTTCAAATCTCTTCAGGTGATCCTGCACAACACCAAGCTGATGGAAGCACCATCTTGAAGGAACAGCAACTGTTAATGATGCTTCAAAGCAAAGAAATGATGATGTTTCTCTTTCATTCAATCAGTCCTCATTGAATGAGTTTGAACAACAGCTGGACCAAGTATTCAAGCTCCTGAGCAAAATATGTCCAACTTGGACTTATCTTTGCAACTGGAGGTGATTCCTAGACTCAGGATTCATAACACTCATCCAGCTGAAAACATCATAGGGGAAGTCTCTGAGGGTGTGAGAACAAGAGGACAGACTCATAATGGGAATGTCTGCTTGTACTCATGCTTCTTATCCCAAATGGAACCCAAGAAGGTGGAAGATGCCTTGAAAGATAGTAGCTGGGTTGAATCAATGCAAGAGGAGCTGCTTCAATTCAAAAGACAAAAGGTTTGGAACCTATGGCGCTACCATCTGGTCAAGTACCTATAGGCACCAAATGGGTATTCAGAAAAAAAGAGATGATAGAGGCTTGATTATCAAGAACAAGGCAAGACTGGTGGTTCAAGGATACACTCAAGAGGAGGGAATCGATTATACTGATGTCTTTGCACCTGTTGCAAGACTTGAGGCAGTTAGGATCTTCTTTGCTTATGCTGCATCCAAGAATTTCACTGTCTACCAGCTTGATGTCAAGTGTGCCTTTCTATATGGGGATATAGATAGGGAAGTCTATGTATGCCAACCTCCAGGATTTGAAGACCCACAACATCCAAACTATGTGTGCAAGTTGGATAAAGCTCTATATGGGTTGCACCAAGCACCTAGGCTGTGGTATGAGACATTGTCTCAATTCTCCTGAAGAATGGTTACACTAGAGGTACCATTGATAAGACTCTTTTCATAAGAAAGTCTGGGAAAGACATCTTGCTCGTTCAAGTCTATGTTGATGATATCATATTTGGTTCCTCAAATGACCAAATGTGCAAAGACTTTGAGAGCATTATGAAGAAGAAGTTCGAGATGAGTTCCATGGGAAAAATGGACTTTTTCCTTGGAATTCAGGTAAAGCAATTGAAGGAAGGGTTCTTCATCAATCAATCTAAGTATGTCAATGATATCTTAGAGAGATTTGATATGAAGGATTGTAAAGCAGCAAAGACACCTATACCCAGAAACCACAATCTCTGCCCTGACTCTGAGGGGGAGGATACTGATCAACATCAGTACAGAGCAATTATTGGTTCTCTGATGTATCTCACAGCAAGTAGACCTGATATCATGTTTGCAACTTGCATTTGTGCAAGATATCAGGCTGCTCCAAAGGTGTCTCACCTAATAGCTGCCAAGAGAATCCTAAGATACCTCAAAGGAGCACCTAAACTAGGTCTCTGGTATCCAAGAAATAGTGATTTTAATCTCTATGGTTACTCTGACAGTGATTATGGTGGCTGCAACATCAACAAGAAATCAACATCAGGTGGATGTCAATTTCTTAGTGGAAGGATCATCTCATGGCAATGCAAGAAGCAATCCTGTGTCTCTACATCAACTGCTGAAGCTGAATACATTGCTGCTGCTAGTTCTGTGCTCAGCTGCTGTGGATTCAAAACCAGATGATAGACTATGGATTCAACTTCATGAGCACTCCTATCCACATTGACAACAACAGTGCTATATCCATTACTGAAAATCCAGTGAAGCACTCCAAGACAAAGCACATTGATATCAGGTATCATTTCATTAGAGATATTCATGAGAAAAATCTTATCAAACTAATCAAAGTTGATTCAAATGAACAATATGCTGATTTGTTCACCAAAGCCTTTGATGAACAAAGATTCAAATATCTCATTACAGCTATTGGGATGATAAATATTGATTAGTTAATCTCATTTGAAAACCTTTTAATGTGTAAAGTCTTATGTCAAAACAATCTAAGCCCTGTTACAAAAGATCTTTTTCAAAATTTTATCTAAGTATAAGTTCTTCCGAAGAGAAATTAACCCTCGGAAGATATCTTGCATATCTTCCGAAGCAAATTTCTCCCAGGATAATTTTCTTCTCGGAAGAGTGTTAAGTCTCGGAAAAAGCGATTGATTTCATATCAGATCTACTTCCGAAGCATTTAACACACTCCACCTGAAAGCAACATATACTCTCGGAAGTAAGCAATTTACCTTCGGAAGTAAATTTGCCTTCGGAAGAATATTACCTTCGGAAATGCTTTATACTGGAAGAAAGATTTTACTGTGTAACGGAAATCTTTTGGGCCCCACACTGTAAAAAGTAAAGATTTTGTTAATGATGTCGGATTATTTAAATGGTCTAACCTTACCGCCCATGTCACATCATCCACTGAACCCTCACATCATCTTATCCAAAACACCCTTTAAACCGCCATTTCACCCATTTAAATACCTCCGGTTAATCACTTACATCCTTTTTACCCAAATTACTGCCCTAAAAGCTTTCTTCTTCTCCAATTTACCTTATTCCGAACTATCCTTCTGTCATCTTCTTCAATGGCACTAAACCCTCAGCACAATCAGGTCGCACTCCTTGATTCTTCAAGGGATGTTGACTTCTCAGATATCATTTCTTTCCTGACCCAATCCTCATACTACACTGCTCTGACTGTAAACCCTACAATCTATTCAAACCAAATGTCCGAATTTCTGGGCAAATGGTCGGATTGAAACCCTAAATGGGGTTCGTGTTATAAGGTCGAGCATTTGTGGCCAAGAGTTGGTCATCTCTGAACAGATCATCAGGGAGCATCTCGAGCTCCATGATGAGGGCGCTCCAACGGAATTCCCCAAAACAGATTTGGACAGTTCTTATCTCCAAATGGGATACGGTGGAGATGTTAGCAGGTCAACGGTTTACAAATTCAACTTCTCCTACAAGTGGAAGTTCCTGCTGCATGTGGTTCTTCACTGCTTGTCTAATAAATCTGGGGGATGGGATCAAATCCTGTATGAACTTGGGTGCTTAGTTCATGGGTTGGTACAAAGCCTCCGCTTCAACTATTCAAGGTTTGTGCTGACTAACCTTATGGGAAATCTTCAAAGGGACACATTCTTCATGTATCCCAGGTTTCTCCAGCACATAATCAACTGTGAGCTGGATCAGGGCAAGCTTGTCTGTGCAGCTGCTCTGACTGCTCCCCAAATGAGGCCGACCATCTTCAAGATCTTGAAGAGAGTGTCTACCAACTTCACTGGAAGAGATACCGCACTACTTCCAGGTATGATTGAGCCAATGGCTCCTGGTGACATCCCTGTTAAACCCACAGGTGATGAACCCACACCAGCAACTACCCTCACCCTACCAAATCTACCTTCTCCACCCATTACCGTTACATATCAGAGACGTCCCAAACGAACCCTTGTTCAATCTACTCTGATTGAACAAGCCCCTCCTGTTCAAACCAAAAAGGCTAGAGTGGAACAAAGGGCTCCCACTCAGCCTGAGGTCCAACCATCCTTCACAATTGACCTCAATATGGGTCTTGAGTCTCCTCAGTCTCAGACCCATGAGCCCGAAACCCAAGCTGATAGCCCTCAGGGAGAGTCTCTATACTCCCTGAGCAGCCACAAAGGGACAGCTCAATGCCTCTTGACATTGATCAAAGTCCGGGTCATTAGGTTTTAACTCCTTATCTGTTACTGACCTTTTGACCGGAGCTGGTGAAGAGATTATGTCTCTTAAAGGCAATGAAGTTGATCCACAACACCCTCTCAAGGATCAACAGAGCCTAGAGAGACCCCTTATCTCTAGCCCCCACCAGCAAAGCCTTACTGAGGTGAGTCCCACTGATGTGGAGGGGACTCATGTAGATTCAGCTGCCACTACTGAAGGAGCCTCAATGGATCCTCAGGACAGTGGTAACGAAACTGAGACTGAATCTACGGCAACCATGCCCTTTGATGACTCTGAAAGAGACATCATTGTGCAAGGGAAACCAGGGCGCCAAGAAACCACATCTGGTGGTGAGGATGAACATACCAGGTATGTTACCTCATCTCCCCATGATTCTTCAAAAGAAGATGAGGGAAGTATGCAACTCACCATACTTTCTAAAGTCTCAAACCTTGAATCAAAGGTTAGGACTTTAGAGGATAGGTCTGCCACTCAGCAACTTGAGATTGAAACTCTCAAGGCCAAACTAGCTGAGAAACAGATTGAGAGGTCTGTTAGGCATGTACCAATTCAGGTCTCCTTGACCTCTTCCTCTAGCTCATCAAGCTCTCAGGATGATGCTACCAAAAAGGGGGAGAGTGTTGAGAGACAAAGTCAAAGACAGGAAACCCAAAGTCAAGCTCTTACTTTTTGAGCTCAAAGTATCCTATGCAACAAGCTGCTATCTTCCCTGAGCCTCCTCCAGTTGTTTTTCAAGTGATCAAAGGATGCTCCAGGATCTCAATAGGTTCTTCACAAGTTCCTATTGGAATCCCTCATAGAACAGCCCAGCCCTGATATGTCTGTGATTTACTTTGGAGCTCAAGAGCTTCAGAGGTTGAATGCACCTTCTACCACTGTCGAGGAAGTTGGTCAACCTAAGGTCCAAGTGGAACCTGAGATTAACTTCGAAGGGGAAACAAGGACTGATGGCCCAGCAACCGAAACAGTTGGGACAGAAAGTGTATTTTCACAGACTTCCGAAGCACAATTCAAAGCCTCGGAAGAACAAGCTCAAACTTCCGAAGCTGAGATTGCTGCTGCGGAAGGACTATTCTCACTATCCGATGATCTAATAGTCACAGATGCAATTCTGGAACTTGCATCTGAGGTTAATAGGGAGGATTTTCTCACCCAACCATTAGCTCTGACATCTGCATTGACTCCAGCTCCCACCTCTACTACCCAACCTGGATCTTCCATCCAAGAACCCCCAAAGTCTAGTACTTCCGAAGACATCAAAGGAAAGAGGAAGATGACTTCGGAAGAGCTTCAGGAGGAAGAAAGGTTGGAGAAGCTTAAAAGGAAAGGTAGGCTTCCAACTGGGAAACTGTTAGCTGCAAGTACCAAAGCAGCTGCAGCCAACCAGGAGGCAGTCAACAACCGAAGAAGTGTAGAGGTTATAGACAGACTTGTTGGTCTAGGGGCTGCAACTGAAGATGTACTCCTGCTACCATTAGAGGAGTTGGTAGAGCTGGAAAAGGCAACCTTGCTGCTAAAACAGCAAAAAGAAGAAGCTGCAAGGTTGGCCTTAGAAGAGGAAAGGGAGAGAAAGGAAAGAGAAGCTGATCTGCAGCTCAGGAGAGAAAGGATAACCTTCCTACTCTCCAGAGGATTCTCTCAAGAAGAGTTGTCTCCACATAACAGTGATACGATCTTATGGCTCTTCAACAAAAGCAAGATCAAATGGAGAAGGAGAGAAAGAGAGCTGCAAGGGAGAAGCTTGTGCAAAAGAAGAAGAAGGAAGAAGAAGCTGGACTGACTGCTGCCAAGAAGATAGGTGAGAAAGCCTGGATGAAGAGTTATCTTAAAGCTCATGGCTTCTCTGGCAGGCAGGTGGGTCCCATGTCTGAAAAGACTCTCCAGCGACATGTCAGTGACATCAAGGCTGACATTCGCGCGGGGAAAAGGAAGGAGATGTATAGAAGGGGACAGGGGATGACCTTCAAAGCAACCACTCAACCCAAAATCCAAACCCAACCTCAACCTGAACCTATACCCTTTCCCTTCCCAATCAAAACCGAACCAACTACTGAACCATTCACCCCTGAACCCACACCATCACACCTACCAACCTCTTCACCTCAACCACCTAAATTACCTATCCTCCAACCCAAAACCTTAGCCAGAACCCAAACACCTCAACCTACCCATCAACCAATCAAACCATCCCCTCAGCCTTCTAAACATCTCTCCATGGAAGAATTCAAGGCAGTCAAGACTAAGCTCATCAACTGCACTACTCTGAGCGACATCTCCTGTGAGGAGGATTCAGTCAACTTGACTTATGTTGATGGATCCTCAAGTTCCCTCATAAGAGATCAATTTCTTGATCTGCCCAGAGGAACTTTGGACCAAGCTGCAAACCTCCTTGGCCTCAATTCAGACACGTTGAATGAGGAAGAAAAGAAGCTGAGGAGAAAGCTGGTGACTCTACTGGATACAAAGAAAGGAGACAGGGTACCAAGACAACCTCTTGCACCCAGAAAGAAGATCATCCAGTGGAGGTTCGAAGACTCTTCTCACAACTTTGTTGTTGAGAGAGAGAATGGAGAGCTCAACAGGCTGAGTGCCTCATCTCTGCTACACTTAAGCAGGTTTGACATTACTGAGTTAGCATAGAAACCATTCTCCAACCCTTCAAACTCCGATATAGCTGCCCACATCAGAAATCATCTAGGCAGCCTTCATATGGCCGAGCTTACTGCTAGAAGCAAGGTTGAAGAGGAGTTGAAACTGAGAGAGGAGGAGGAAAGGAAAGGATCAGCAACCAAAGGCAAAGCCTTTCTACAAATGGTTGAAGGTCCTGAACTTGAGTCCATAGTTAGTTGGGAGTATGACTATAACTTCCGTCAACTAACTCTCTTCTGGGGGACACAACAGAGGGTACATGTCATTCAAAGCGATAGACTGGATCTCCTATCCACCAATGACTTGTACAAGCTTCTCAACACTACTTCAGGGAAGAACAAAGAATCAGACAAATACCTTTTGTCCCTGGTGCTGAAGGCTTTGAGAAACAGAAATAAGTGAAGTTTTGGTAGCATCAGCCTAGGGGGAGTTTGTTGGATCTAGAAAGGCTGTTGCAACCAAAACCAAGTCACTTAGAAGATTTTGGTACAACAAACAAAGGACATCCGAAGCTAAGTATGAACTTCCGAAGGAAGAAGGAGCTCTTCCGAAGACTAAGTGTAAAACACACTTCCGAAGGAAAACTCCAACTTTCGAAAACAAAGAACCTACTTCCGAAGATCAAGACTTAGAGATAAAGATCTGAAGTCAACTTCCGAAGTACAAGAAGTCCTCAAAGCCTCGGAAGCATAGAAGCATCTTCCGAAGTATAAGTGGCTTCGGAAGAACAAGTTCTTCCGAAGCCAGTTAACCTTCGGAAGACACTCCTATTATCCAGTGGACATAAGTATGGCCTCTCTGACACTCCGCTACAAATCTCTGAGATACTGCATGGCGTTTTCTCAAAAGCCATGTAGTTGACCATACTTTAATCCACTGTTTATCTTTTTATGTTATTACAGTTGCCATCTTTAGTTAGTGACAAAAGGTAAGTCATGGACATTTCATGACTACCATATCTTAGATAATACTTTATCTAAGATACCTTAACTTTAGCATTGTAGTATATGCTTTAGTCTTAGGTTTCCAGCTCGTATCAAAGTATATCCGGCTGTAGGATCTAGTATATATAGTTTCTCATTGTAACTCTTGTTTAATGCTTGTAAGTGTCTTGTAATCTTGAGTTGAAAAGTAATATGTACAAGTACCTTGAAAATATATCTCTGCTTGTTCCTTAGTTACTTATTATATTATTATCAACTCTTGTAAAAGACATTGCTTCATCTGATTTGAGTGTTTGCATAAGTGAGTTTGAGAGAAATACAAGTGTTTAAGTGACAAAGCCGATCCTGCATGTTAGTTTAATTGAATTGTGCAAGAAAATCCATGAATTTGAGAAGTTGATCATGACTTACTAAAAGTATAAACTTTTGTGTATGATATATGGGAATTTGGATGTTTTGGAGATGATTAACATATTAGAATGAATACTATGAACTTGATTAGGTATATAATTTTTGAAATTATGATTGAATTGGATGCTAGATCACTTTTGGGTGTTTCTTTCCCAAAAGGGAAACTTTATTTTTGTAGAACTTTGGATGTGATGAATTGGGCATGCTTGTGATGTTAAGATCATGTTAGAATGATTATGGATGATGTTTGTTGTGATAGAATGTGTAATTGAGTTGTATGGATGCTTGGTTGATCATGTAAGAAGTATAGGTTTTGATGATCATACATGATGATGGGTTATGGTTAGTGATTAGGAGATCATGTTTGGGATTGGAATTGATGGTCACTGTGTATGTTGGTTGGAATTGTTAGGACCGTTTTCGTACGGATTACTAACGGATTCTGCGTGAGACTAGATCAAATAGTGCGGAATCCTATTTGTTTGGCGATCCAATCTGTGAGCACGACAACCTGATCGATCTAACGATGAAACAAACGTTAGGAATTCATTAGAAATCGATCAGGAACGAACTATGAAGTTGGATAGGCTGTTTAGGACGCTCTGGATGGCTAGGGTTTGTAAATCTTTGAAGTCTCTCTATTGCCACGAATTATGTGGTATTTATAGGTTTTTAGTTTACATTCGTACGACTGAACCGTTAGCGTGGTTCAATCGTGCAACTGACTCATGCGATTGATTCATACGCACGACTGCAGGTTCAGTCGTGCGACTGAATCAATCTTATGTCTCAGTCATACGACGGATCCAGTCTCCTGGTTTAGTCGTGCGACTGATCCATAAGTATGATTCATTCGTGCGTATGGTCCATTAGCATGAATAATCACCCGACTAAGTTGAACACATTTCTCAATCATTATTGACTTAGAACTATGTACAACAACCTCAAACCTATATATGATGTTCATACATATGAATTATACTAAATACAATAATAATATGAAATATTTAAAGACAAATAAACATCAAGAAGCATATCATATTTCATTAAGAATTCACATTACATATGTGTAAAAAATGAAAGACTTTTACAATTAAGAACATAAACTAGGAACATTATGTATCAACAAACTCCCCCTTGGACCTTGTTTATCTTATTTTCTAACATTCTTCACATGCTCTTGTAATTTCTTGTACTTCTCTTCTTTAATGACTCCCGCGTGTATCTCAAATGCAAAGCAGAGCCGTATAACATGTTGGAATTGTAGAGCTTGTACAATATCTTGCATGTCATAGAACAGTGGCCACTTGTATAGAGTGTAAACATCTTCAGTAGACATGTTTGTAAGCCATATTGGGTCAAATACCCTGATAGTCTCGATCTTCCCTTCCTTGTTGCGAACTATGACCGCTTCCCTCGTCCTCCAGTCATAATATCACCATTTGAAGTGTGGAGTGAAGTCCTGAGGCATCTCCCGTAACGGAATCTTAGACATTATGCGTGGGGGACTCCACTTCAACACCACCTTAGGCCTTCCAAATATAGGATCAACTTCAGCCTTATGAATGAACCGCTTAGGTTCTTGAGGTCTGAAGTTGAACCGTCTGGTGTGGTATTCTTTCTTCAACGATTTCTCAAACCATCCCGACATCTTCCTCGGGTTCGCATACAAAAGATCTAAACATGCCAATCTGTTTAGCTCAAAACCAGGAAGAGTTTTCAGATCATGTGGATATCTGAAGTACTCAATCCCCTTCTCCCTTTTAACAGCATATACATCCAAATCTTCAAAGTAGGCCCAATTGATGATCTTGCCTGACACTTTCTGATGTTTCTTGACTTGGTAAAGTTTGGTGTAGGCATTCAGCTTTGGGGGTGCACGTTGGGCCTTCATTTCTAATAAACAAGCTGCCCATTCAGCCTTCTTTATATCAACATTAGCATCTGTAGCTTGGGCTTTACTTTCATCCTTTGGTTTCTCTTTCTCTATCTCATCAAGCTTAACAAAAGTATCACTGCCAAAAGTTTCACCGTAGTTAGGGATAACGTTGCCCTAACGTTCAGTGTACTGTGGATAGTAGTCAGACGTGACATCCTCAATCTTAATCTCATCCACCCCTTGTAGCTCCTCGTCACTCAAAATTTCTACTTCCAGAGCATCTTTGACAAGCTCCTCTAGATTTAGTCTAAACATATCAGTGAGCTGCTCATCGGTCAAATCATGAATGATTTCTCCTTCCTTTGGAGTGTAGCTCACAGACCTTCTCACAATCCCTTGCAAATCAAGAATCATAGTTAGTTGAGTCTTGACTTGCTGAAGGGGAACGACATCATAATCCTTAGCCTGTGGAGCATTGCTTTTGCCCTGATCATGTGTTTCTTCAGCTGGAGTTGCAGAGGACGCGGCTCTTTTGGAGCGCCTCTCCTATGCTGCTTGATTTCAGGCTGATGCAGATGCATCACCTTTTGATCATCCTCCTCATCATTGTCATCTCCTTTTCCCTTTTCACTTCCTCCAGCTTCCTTGTCAACATCATCTTCTTATGATTCATCTGTCAACTCATCATCATCATCTCCACCATCATCTCCATCATCTTTAATCTTCAGGGGCTCACCCTTGCTTCCCTTCAACCCCAACATCAGCATTTTGTTCTTCTTCTCCAACCCCTCTATCCGCTTGATGGATGCGTTGACAAGCTCATTTTGAGCATTCAGGGCATGGTGAGCTCGAACTAAAGCTCTCTCATGAGCAGCGTTCTTCCTAGTAAGCTGAGCAATCTTCTTGCCTTGTGCGGTATTGACCACCATCAGCTGATTCATCTGGTTGTCTCTTAGATCATCTGATGCTAGCAGCTTGAGCACCAGTCTATTTAGGCTCGCCAGTTGTTCCTCTAGCCCAACAGTGGGTAGAGTAGAACCCTATGTAGGTGGGAATTGGGTGAATGTGCCAGCTTGGGAGGTAGTGGGTGAAGTGGTGGATGTGGTGTAGATGGGAGTAGGAAAGGAAGTGGATTGTGGTGGAACTGCTTTAGGTATGGTGGGTGAGGTAGGTGTGAATGTATGAGTGGTGGTGGGAGTGTCAGTGGCAATAGACGTGGTAGTGTGGGTAACAGTGGTGGTGGCAGTGGCTGTGGTGGTGGAAGAACTGATCAAGGTAAACCTCTGTCTCTTACACTTCTTGCCATGGGGTTGGGCCATCCTCTTCCTCCTGAACCCTTGGCTATAGGGGCTCCCCCTGAGCTAATAGGCTGGTCGGGTGTGTACGTCGGATCTGTGACATCAGTGTCACCACCCTTAGTACCAGCTTGGCGTCCACCAACCGCCTCTTTCCCCTTCTCGGTAGCCATAACCCGGCTCCCGACTCTCCTGGTGAGAGGCTCATCATCAGACTCATCACCTTCATCTACCAAGAAGTCCTGGTGGAAAGCAGCTTACTGAGATCCACCAGGAGCAGATGAAGTACTGTGTGGAGGTGTTGGAGATATGGTAGACGTGTCGGTGGCCCGTGATTGACTGGGGCCAGCATCTCCACCTCCTTGACCATCATCATGGTCATCATCATCGTCATCATCTTCATCGATAGGTACAACTATGGGCTCAACGTCTGAGTCACTGTCATCATGACGCCACTTCTTACGAGAGGGCGCCACGTAATTCTCGTAGGCCAGATGGCCAAACAGTCTCCTGACCGGGGGCTTCACCTGCTTCCCCCAGTACACCTTCATCCTCCCCAGAGTGGTGTCATCCATCACCTCTAAAATCACAGCATCGTCCTTCTCCTCAGGCAGCAGAGGAAGCTTCTCGTCTATGATCATATCTAAGAACCTTGGATACATGCAGAAGCCTTCCTTGCCTCTGGCGTCGATGTTCTCTATCAAGTACGAGAAGAGCATGTGTGAGAAACTGAACGGGTGGTTCAGTACCAGTGCAACATATGCATTTTGGATTTGGTCGGACATCTCATCGAATCCTCCACGTCTGGAGGCTATGCACTTGAGGATCACATGTGCTAGATACTTGAACTGGGGGCACATGTTGCTCTTGTTCGGTACGCCGACATTGATGTCTCTGGCGTACTTGATCCTCAGAAAACATCCTCGAACAGTTAGGGGATGCAGCTTGGTTGGATGGGCTCTGTCTTCACCCAAATCTAAGACTCTCCTCAGGTCGTCTTCACGGATCTCAATCTCTTGTTTGAATATAGAGCTCCGGATAGAGTTGTAAGGCCCCGTTCCCGGGACGCTTACAGTTGGTTCCTCATCGCACATAAAACATATAATTACATTTGTATTTCGTAAAACATCGCAGCGGAAACATTTAAAACTTTCTTTCATTTCAATATAATAGCTTTTGCCAAATAATACATCGTTATCCAATTACAAAACCCAAGTTGCATTACATCAAAAAACATTATAAATGGATGCCATCCCAAAAGAGTCGAGTAGCCCCGCAGTGCCATCCTCAGCAACATTACTTGCCTACTGGAAACACATAAAAAGTCAGCGTTGCTGAGTGAGTTCTAGTTTTATAATAAAACATACTTTACTTTCATTAAAAATCGTTCGTTACTTTTGCACGTGATCGCACATCATACGTACACATAGATAATATCATTATTATCTTCATTATTCGTTCTTTCTTTCACTTTTCATATCTTCCGTACCAATACCATGTGCTACACCCCAAACTATATGGCTATTGGGCCGAAGTCTATAAATAGACAGCTATACGTGGTGCCGCAGTACCGGGGTAAGCGGTAGAGGTTCTATACAAATGGTCGATCACAAAGACGGACCCCGATGTGCATCCTTCTAGGGTCGCTAACCCACACACTATTGGACTAACACCCTTCATTGGGTGTGTTCCTTCCATACATTTGCTTGCAAGCCTTTCATTACTTTCGTTCATTTATGCATGCATTCTTTCATTTCGTTCCTCTTTTCATTATCTTCCACTTTACATTACATAATACTTTTCGTTCATTCATTAACATTCAAGAAAAGCCAGAGGAAGACAATCAAATAAAACAAGGAACATAATAAACGTACAACATCATCATACGAGGCATAAGATAAACATACATAACAACATACATGAGCAATAAACCCACATCGGCTACATGCCCCAAACACTAACTATGACCTCAAACGTCAACTTACAGGAACCTCCGGGTACCTCCCATGTCATAGCCTACCTCTACATAACTCCCCGAAAGTCAGAAGGTTAAACTAGGCTCTTTTGGGTGCACGAGCCCTATTTGGGCGTATGGACACTCTTCAGTCGCATGGCCTTCCATGCGAATGAACACCAGGCGAATGGACATCAGGCAAATGAATCCCTATGCGAATGAACCAATGCGGATGGACACTATGGGCGAATGGACCCTCAATCGCACGACTCCATGCGAATGAACCTCAGTCGCACGACTCACAGGCGGATGGACTCCAATCGCACGACTTGCATGCGTATGGACCCCAGTCGCACGACTAGCATGCGTATGGACCCCAGTCGCATTCCTTTCGGTCGCATGACCTCCAGTCGCATGCCATTCGATTGCATAGCCCTAGCTGATGCAGAATACAGCTCACTCCCAAACCCAATCTGCCATTTTCGGCCTCCAAGCTCTCATAAACCCATTCTAAGCTCAAATCAACCCTCCTAAACCTTAAAAAACATCTACCACAACACCAAACAAGCACACCCAAGCCTAAAATCAAACCCCAAACGAACCACACACAACACATACACACGGGTTCAACACACACACATTCAAAAATGGGTTTTCAATGAGTTCCTGCCTCAAGTCAGTTGTAAACACGTAAAAGAGGTGTCCTAGAACTCACACAAACGACCACAACGAGAAGAGCTTCGAATCCACATGCTACACTTCAACTTTCATGCCCAAAATCACGAAAACAAGCCCAAAAACCCTTTTTATCCTTCTCCTATTCTCTTAGCTGATTTTGGTAAGTGTGGGGAGAGTGAGGGCTGCCCTCTCCTCAAATACTCTCCCATAACCCAAGTTTCTCTCGTTGGCGGGTTTGGTCCCCCGACTTTGGACTTTATTTCTTTTTCTTCATTCGTTGGCTTCAAAATAAATAAGCGGGTGTTAGAAGTCCACCCCCCTTAAATAGGTTTCATCCTCGAAACCTGTTACTCCTCGAACAAACATGGGTAATGCTGCCTCATCTCTTCTTCAGTCTCCCATGTAGACTCAGATCCCTTTCTGTGCTTCCACTGACGCGCACAAGTGGGACCACTTTATTCCTCAATCTTTTCTCTTTACGGTCGATAATTGCCACTGGTTGCTCTACATAATTGAGCCATTCATCTACCTCTATATCCTCCAATGGAACAATCATATCTTCGTCTACCAAACATTTCCTCAAATGAGATACATGGAATGTCGGGTGAATTCCACTTAACTCCTCTGGTAACTCCAGTCTATAGGCCACCTCCCCCACTCGAGCAATGATTCGGAAAGGCCCTATATACCTTGGGCTCAGCTTGCCCTGCTTTCTGAACCGGATGATACCCTTCCAAGGTGAGACCTTCAACATAACCCAGTCACCCACCTGGAACTCAATCGGTCTGCATCGTTTATCAGCATACGATTTCTGTCTATCTTTGGCTGCCTTCATGACGGCTTTGATCCTTTCAAGCTTCTCCATCGTAGCCTCGATCACCTCGATGCTCTCTAACTCTTTATGACCAATATCACCCCAACAGACGGGTGTTCTGCATCTCCTACTGTATAGCATCTCATAAGGGGGCATACCAATGCTGGCATGATAACTGTTGTTGTATGAGAATTCGGCTAACGGTAAGTGGTCATCCCAACTTCCTCCAAAATCGATAACACATGCTCGAAGCATGTCCTCCAATGTCTGAATGGTCCTCTCTGACTGACCATCAGTCTGAGGATGATAAGCCGTGCTAATATGTAACCTCGTCCCCATAGCGTCGTGGAATTTCTTCCAAAATTTAGATGTAAACCGGGTGTCATGATCGGACACAATAGACACCAGCACACCATTACAAGTTACAATTTCCTTGATGAATAGATCTGCCAACCTCTAAGATGAATATGTCTCGCAGATCGGTTGAAAGTGAGCACTCTTCGTCAGACGGTCGACTTCCACCCATATGGCATAATACCCTTTCGGGGTACGCGGCAGCTTTGTAATGAAATCCATGGTGATGTGCTCCCACTTCCATTCCGGTATATCCAAAGGTTGGATCTTTCCATATGGCTTCTGATGTTCCGCCTTCACTTGCAAACAAGTAAGGCATTTACTCACATACTCCACCACATCACGCTTCATACCCGGCCACCAGTAATCTTTCTTCATGTCTTGATACATCTTCGTGGCACCAGGATGAATGGAGTATCGAGTCTTGTGAGCTTCATCCATGATCTTCACGCGTAGATCCCCAAAACGAGGAATCCACACACGTTCGAATCGGGTTCTAACACCGAGTGTGTTTTCGCCCAACTTTACGACCAGACCTCTCATTCTTTCAGAGTTAAGATGATCTTCTTTCAATGCTTCATCTTTAAACTCCTTGACTTGCTTCATTACATCGGAGGTCATGATCAGCTAATAAGCTTTCACCCAAATCGGCTCGGGTCTCTCCTTTCGGCTAAGGGCATCCGCCACCACGTTGGCTTTGCCCGGATGGTAATGGATCTCGCAATCATAGTCTTTTATGAGCTCCAACCATCTTCTCTGCCTCATGTTCAGGTCCTTCTGCTCAAAGAAGTACTTCAGGCTCTTGTGGTCAGTGAATATGGTGCACTTCGTCCCGTAAAGGTAGTGCCTCCAAATCTTTAACGCGAAGACAACGGCTGCTAGCTCCAAATCATGAGTAGGATAATTGGCCTCATGAACCTTCAATTGTCGGGATGCATAGGCTAAAACCTTCCCTCTCTCCATCAACACACACTTCCAACCCCGAGTAGGAAGCATCAGAATAAACCACCAGATCTTCACTTCCATCGGGTAATGACAGAACTGGAGCCTGAGTCAACCTCACCTTCAATTCCTCGAACGCCTTCTCTTGAGCCTGACCCCATACAAACTTTACATCTTTCCGGGTCAATTTAGTTAGTGGAGAAGCGATCTTAGAGAAGTCTTGGATAAACCTTCGGTAGTAGCCCGCCAAACCCAAGAAACTATAGATCTCGGATGGCGTCTTTGGAGACTTCCATTGCATCACCGCCTCCACCTTTGCCGGGTCCACCATAATCCCGTCAGGATTCACCACATGACCCAAGAATTGAACTTCGCGCAACCAGAACGCGCACTTGGAGAACTTGGCGTACAACTTCTCCTTCCTCAACGTCTCCAGAACCTCCCGAATGTGACCGGCATGCTCAATCTCACTCTTCGAATAAATCAGGATATCATCAATAAACATGATCACTGATTTATCCAACATCGGCCGACACACTCGATTCATCAAGTCCATAAAAGCAGCTGGAGCGTTGGTCAAACCATATGACATAACGAGAAACTCGTAGTGCCCATGACACGTACAGAAAGCTGTTTTAGGAATGTCTTGCTCTTTCACCTTCAACTGATGGTAGCCGGATCGAAGATCTATCCTTGAGAACCAACTGGCACCTTGAAGCTGATCAAACAAATCATCAATCCTCGGTAACGGGTATCGGTTCTTCACGGTAGTCAATACACATCCTCATGCTACCGTCCTTCTTCTTCACAAATAAGACCGAAGCACCCCAGGGAGAGATACTCGGCCTAATAAACCCCTTGTCGAGCAACTCCTGTAGTTGTTCCATCAACTCCTTTATCTCTGTCGGAGCTAACCGATACGGTGCCTTAGCAACAGGTTGGGCACCCGGTATCAAGTCAATCTGGAACTCGATCTCACGGTCAGGTGGCACTCCTGGTAGGTCTTCGGGAAACACATCTGGAAAGTCACACACAACCGGTACATCGGACAGTTGTGGCGTTGGTCTATCCACATCCTTTATGTAAGCTAGATAGGCGTTACATCCACGCCTTATGCACTTTCCCACCACCGCCATTGAAATCACCTTCGGAATCGTAGTAACCCGATCACCATAAACCGTCACCGAACTACCGTCGGGCGCTGTCAAACAAATCATCTTCTTGTGACACATAATGTTTGCCTCATAATCTGCTAACCAATCCATCCCGAGAACCACATCAAAACCACCTAAGGTCATCACGAATGGTCTATCCAGAAATTTGTGACCTTCTAACTCCACGTCACAACCCTCTATCATCTCAGAAATTCTGGTAGACTTACCTATGGCAGTTTCTACATCAAAGGGCACATCAACACGTCTACTACTAACAGGCAGCTTAGCACAGAAAGCAACAGAAATAAAACTCTTACTAGCACCAGAATCGAATAACACAGAAGCTAAAGTTTGGTTAACTAGAAACGTACCTGACACAACATCAGGGTCTGTCCTAGCCTCCTCCTGTGTCATCATGAACGCTCTGGCACTCGCCCTCGGTCCTTCCTCCCTAGTCTTCTTCACCCCAGAACCCTCAGCCCTCAGCTTCTTGCAGTCTTTACTCATGTGGCCCTCCGCGCCACAGTTGAAACATCTGCCCGCACAGCAACCCTTTGCTATATGCCCCATCTTCCCACACTTGAAGCACATATTCAATCCCAGCCTACATTCTCCCGCATGCTCCTTTCCACACTTGCCACACCTCTTCGACCCCACACCCGATGTGGCCACACGATGGTCATCCACCCGTGCCCTCTTGTTACCCGTCGAGGCATCACCCCGGCCAAACCTTTTCCCGTTCCAGTTCCGATCCTTACCACCCTTCTTGTTCGCTTCAGTCACCACCACCTCCCGCTCATCATATAGCCTCCCTGCCAAATCGACGACACCTAAACGTGCCTGGCCGGGCGACGATCATATGCCTGCGAATATCCACCGTCAAGACCTGAATGTACCTCTTGATCTTTCAAGACAGAGGCGTCACCAGATCCGGCACCAGCCGTGCCATTTCGTTGAATTTGGTGGTGTACTGCTGGTGTGTCATGGTTCCCGCCTCCAGCTACAGGAACTCTCTCTTTATCTTATCCATCTCCCTATGAGGACAGAACTCCCCATCTTCTTCAACTCCTCCCACCTCATCCTTCCTATCACCCGGTTACCCTCGGCTTGGACAATGTTGTCCCACCAACACAGAGCCAAGTCCACAAACGAGTGGGTAGCAAACTTCACTTTCTGGTCCTCCCGGCACTCGCTGATATCAAGAACAGCCTCCATTTCCCTCACCCACCGGTGAGCAGCAGCAGCAGTGCCGTTACCATCGAAAGTAGGGGGCTTGCATCTCATAGACGTCCCATAGTTACAGCCTCGTGCCACCTCTTGCATAGGCTCATTTTCCTCTTCCTCGGCATTGAAGACAAATTGTTTCCGTCTCCGGTTGTTCCCTTCCTCCAGTGGACCTGTTCCGATCCCTCCTCTCTCCTTCCTTCACAGCCTTAATCACTTCGGTCACCATAGACGGTAAGATCGTCTGCATGACCTGATGAACCTCCTCTGCAACTGCCTCTTTCATTGAGGCCCTCAAATTCGCACTCTCATCCCCAGCCTCCGAAGGAGGGGTCTCGAGCTCTTCATTAGCCACCTCTTCAGCTCTGGGTCTTCCTGTCGTGACCCGTGGTCCAGCACCACGTCCAACAGGACCTCCACCCCTCAAAGCTTTTGAAGATCTACCACCGGCCATTCTCTAACACACTGAAAGATTTAAACACCAACACGGTCATTCAAGGAACAACTTAGTTTATGTCAAGTATAGTAAGTCCCTAATACAATGGCCAGTTGTGATTAGCCACTTACTTTACTCTTCATACCCCAAGCGTTACCTTTCCTGACTACATCAGTATCTAAATCTACATATAACACATAAACCACATAACATGCGCACGTAACACCGGTTAACATTAAGAAAATACCTAATGGCACGCAGCTACTCAGATTGGCATCCCTTCCCTTTCCGTCCCATTTTCAAGTTAAGTTAAGGTTTATTTTGAAAATTTACACATTTCACTTAAACTTTGCCTCTGATACCAACTTGTAAGGCCCCGTTCCCGGGACGCTTACAGTTGGTTCCTCATCGCACATACAACATATAATTACATTTGTATTTCATAAAACACTGCAGCAGAAACATTTAAAACTTTCTTTGATTTCAATATAACAGTTTTTGCCAAATAATACATCGTTATGTAATTATAAAACCCAAGTTGTATTACATCACAAAAGCATTATAAATGGATGCCATCCCAAAAGAGACGAGTAGCCCCGCAGTGCCATCCTCAGCAACATTACCTACCAACTGGAAACATATAAAAAGTCAGCGTTGCTGAGTGAGTTGTAGTTTATAATAAAACATACCTTACTTTCATTAAAAACCATTCGTTACTTTTGCATGTGATCACACATCATACGTACACATAGATAATATCATTATTATCTTCATTATTCGTTCTTTCTTTCACTTTTCATATCTTCCATACCAACACCATGTGCTACACCCCAAACTATATGGCTACTGGGCCGAAGTCTATAAATAGACAGCTATACGTGGTGCCGCAGTACCGGGGTAAGCGGTAGAGGTTCTATACAAATGGTCGATCACAAAGACGAACCCCGATGTGCATCCTTCTAGGGTCGCTAACCCACACAACGTTAGGCTAACACACTTCATTGGGCGTGTTCCTTCCATACATTTGCTTGAAAGCCTTTCATTACTTTCATTCATTTATGCATCCATTCTTTCATTTCGTTCCTCTTTTCATTATCTTCCACTTTACATTACATAATACTTTTCGTTCATTCATTAACATTCAAGAAAAGCCAGAGGAAGACAATCAAATAAAATAAGGAACATAATAAACGTACAGCATCATCATACGAGGCATAAGATAAACATACATAACAACATACATGAGCAATAAACCCACATCAACTACATGCCCCAAACACTAACTATGACCTCAAAAGTCAACTTACAGGAACCTCTGGGAACCTCTCATGTCATAGCCTACCTCTACACAACTCCCCGAATGTCAGAAGGTTAAACTAGGCTCTTTCGGGTGCACGGGCCCTATTTGGGCGTATGGACACCCTTCAGTCGCATGGCCTTCCATGCGAATGAACACCAGGCGAATATACATCAGGCGAATGAATCCCTATGCGAATGGACCAATGCAGATGGACACTATGGGCGAATGGACCCTCAATCGCACGGCTCCATGCGAATGAACCTCAGTCGCACGACTCACAGGCGGATGGACTCCAATCGCACGACTTGCATGCGTATGGACCCCAGTCGCACGACTAGCATGCGTATGGACCCCAGTCGCATTCCTTTCGGTCGCATGACCTCCAGTCGCATGCCATTCGGTCGCATAGCCCTAGCTGATGCAAAATACAGCTAACTCCCGAACCCAATCTGCCATTTTCGGCCTCCAAGCTCTCATAAACACATTCTAAGCTCAAATTAACCCTCCTAAATCTTAGAAACATCTACCACAACACCAAACAAGCACACACAAGCCTGAAATCAAACCCCAAAGAACCACACACAACACATACACACGGGTTCAACGCACACACATTAAAAACGGGTTTTCTATGTGTTCTAGCCCCAAATCAGTTTTAAACACGTAAAAGAGGGGTCTTTGAACTCACACAAACGACCACAACGAGAAGAGCTTCGAATCAACACGCTACACTTCAACTTTCATGCCCGAAATCACGAAAACGAGCCCGAAAACCCTTTTTCTCCTTCTCCTCTTCTCTTGGCTGATTTTGGTAAGTGAGGGGAGAGGACTGCCCTCTCCCCTCAAATACTCTCCTATAACCCAACTTTCTCTCGTTGGCGGGTTTGGTCCCTCGACTTTGGACTTTATTTCTTTTTCTTCATTCGTCGGCTTCAAAATAAATAACCGGGTGTTACAACAGTGGGGCTCAACAGACCTGTCCACTGTGGCACTTTCCCAGAAAG
This sequence comes from Flaveria ramosissima, assembly GCA_025215565.1. Classification (NCBI taxonomy): domain Eukaryota; kingdom Viridiplantae; phylum Streptophyta; class Magnoliopsida; order Asterales; family Asteraceae; genus Flaveria; species Flaveria ramosissima. Next base: position 34,634,821 of record CM046037.1, on the reverse strand, counting down.
CCTGCTGAATAGACTGGTATGGTGTGCATGGAGTAGAAATGGCCTTGTAGATCCTTGATCTACGCAGGAAGGCAATAATCCCGGTGAACTCATAAGCGTTTCGAGATGCAGCATCTACATGAGTATAGATGTTGTGCTTAGTGCTAATAGTCAATCTCTCAGCCATATTGTTGCAACCCAAGAAACATATACATTAGATTTGTTCATAAGAGATAATAGATGAATATTAGCTGATTTTGATCTATTGGTTCAATCGTGCGATTGAACCATACGACTGAGTTCAGTCGTATGATTGAGCCAGCGACTAAACTTAGTCGTATGCTATGCCATGTGGTTGAGTCAGTCATGCGGATGAGTCACCGATTGATTCACTCGTGCGATTGAATCATGCGTCTGGCTCAATCGTGCGACTGAGGTTCATACGGTGTGTCTATTCGCATCTTGCTCTGTTCGACACCATAAATTTGAATCTTTGTCAAAACATTACATTACACTTCGTGTTTAGATTCATTAGGTTCGCAGGGACTTGATATAGCACTTAGTGTCATTTAAATCAACGTTTATGTCCATTTAAGTGGTCTATTTTAGAGTACTGTCCCGGTTCTTGATTTTAAAACATTTTTGGTCATTGTGGGTTCGATTAATCAATACTTTTGATCAGATTTCAGTTTCAAAGTACCTGAAGATGAATAGAAATTGGTTAGTATCATAATCGGAGAAGAATCACAATAATCGAAAATTTTGGCAGAGTGTATGTGTATTAGGCGGTTTTTGAGAGTTTTTGAAGGGTGGTAGGGTGTAAGGATTCCTTTAAGTCTGATGCAAACCAAAACATCCAATGTCTCTCTGCAACAAATGCACTAAGTACTGAAGTAAGAAATGCTTAGGAAGTTTTACACCATACACTAGAAAATACTCTAAGTGTAAAATCTTCCGAAGCCAAGACCAATATCTTCCGAAGCCAAACATGAAGTCTTCCGAAGCCTCAAAGACAAAGTCTTCCGAAGCTTCACTCTATGAAGATAGATTTCTTCCGAAGACTTTTAGTAACATGCTTTATGTGATGTACTGTTCCATAAAGTTGGACACCTTTCCGCTGCATCTCTATGAAGTCACCAACTTACATGAGTTGGTGAAAAGGTCCATGCTTTTGGTAACTGTACATTGAGGTCTTGAGTCTATAACTTTCTACTTTATGTACTTTATCCTTTTTGTAATAGATAAGGATGTGAGCTATGGCATTTCATAGTCACAAGGTCAAAAGGCAGATATGCCTTTTGATCCTACAATTGATTTTGTTTGTGTCTAGTCAATTGTATCCAGCTGGATTTCAAAGTATAGCCGGCTGTAGGTTGTAGTATAAGTATTCCAAGTTCTTGTATCTTTCTTTATGCTTTGTAACACTTGTAAAAGAACTTGAGAAAGCAATATACTGCCTCCTTGAAACCTAACTCTCTTGTTCTGTCTCTTTTACTTTACTTGTGTTCTTTGTATCAATATATTGGTTAATCCAGTTCACTGTTTGATCAAGTTTAGTTATTCTCCTCTTTGTGTTGTTGTGTTGTAATTGTTCAAGCCCTTAACCGGTCTTGCAATTGGTATTAGAGCATTTCAGGCTCTTGATATAAGATCTCACCATCTTAAGATCCCTCACATACAAAAACTAAACTCTCCAAATGGCATCCATCTCAAAGACTGATGTGGAGACTGGAACCATGAACAAATCCCCACTGATCACTCTTGATGACTTTGACACCTGGTGTATGAGAATGGAAGGTTTCATCAGGTCTCTAGACTCAAGAATGTGGGAATCTATTGAGAATGGACCTTTCATACCCAGCACTCCTTCTGCTACTGGTGCTGGTATGATTCCAAAAGATGTGGCCAACTACTCTGATGAAGATAGGAAGAGAGTAGAGATTGATAGAAAGGCCATGACTGCTCTTCAAACTGCCCTTCCAAACTCTGTGTACAAAGGTTTTAAGAAGTGCAAAACAGCTAAACAGTTGTGGGATGCACTGAAGCTGATGTATGAAGGCTCCTCTGAAGCCAAGGAGAACAAGAAGGATATCCTGAAGCAGCAGTTTGAAAACTTCACCTTCAAAACAGGTGAAACCATGACTCAACAATACTTCAGGTATGTTGAGATAGTGGATACCCTAGTGGATGGAGGAGTTCCTCTTGAGAACAGGGACATTGTAAGGAAGTTCATGTCCTCACTTCCTAGGCAATGGACACACTACTGTGTGGTGATCAAGAGGATTGAGAATCTCAAAACTCTTACTCTGACAGAGTTATATGGGATTCTCAGTGGCTACCAGATGGAGATGAACATGCAAGGTTCATCTGGCAACTCCAACAATCAAATGGGTTCAGCCCTGCATGTGGTTAAAGGGATAGCATAGAACCCCAACATCATCTCATATGCTACCCTGACAAGTCACCAAAGGGTCCTTTCATCACCTTCCTAGAGACACCCAGGGAGAACTACACTCAAGGAAGCCCATTCCAAGAGACAAGCTCTTCTCAAGCCTTTGTGTCTTCTGATGAAAGCTGTGGGAACTCTCTCTTCACTCTTGAAGACCTGGACTGTATCCATCCAGATGGCCTGGAGTACATGGAAATAGTTCAGCAGATGGCTCTCCTCACTCATAGAGCCAAGAAGTTCTACAAGAGGACAGGAAGGAGGTTTCCAAGCAATGCAACCAGTGGAAAGTTTGGGCTGGATAAAAACAAAGTCAAGTGTTACAACTGTAACTTGATAGGCCACTTTGCTAGAGAGTGTAAGGAACCTAAAACAAATGGTGTCCAAACACAAACCAGACCAAAGTACACTGACAAAGCCCCTCAGAATGAGAAGCCAAAGCAACATGCTGTTGTTGCTGTTGAAGAGGGAGGCTTTGACTGGAGCTTTCAGGTGGAAGATGCTTCTCAAAACCAAGCTCTAATGGTAGACCATGATGAAGCCAAGGTATTGGAACATCTCTGTACTCCTGAATGCATTGCTAAAGTAAGGTCCTATAACTTAGAAATGAGATCTGATCTTGAGTCCTTAAACATTTTAAAATCTGATTTTAGAAAGTCTGAAAATGATTACAAGTTAAAAATAGAGGACTTGGAGAAAACCATTTCAGTACTAAAACATGAACATACAGATTTTAGGACTCAAATCCAGGATCTCATAACTAAGTTGACTGAGTGCCAGGCTGAGCTTGTGATCAGCAAAGCCAAGGCAGAAAAGAGTGTTCTTGAAGAAGAGACCTTCAAGAACATGATATCCTCATCCCTGCACAACAAAGTGTGCTATCAAAATAGACAGGGACTGGGATCAAATGAGATAGCTCCTCCACACACAATCTTGTCTGTAAGATCTCCTAGGTGTGAAACTTGTGAAGATGAGCTTCCTCTCATAGATCCTATAAGTGAGGAGGATGAAGAAGAGATAGTGAAGAATTCCTCTGAGAAGAGTGAAGAGGAGGATTCTACTAAGGGCCACTATCCTTCTGAGGAGAAGAAATTTACTGTGATGACCAAGTCAAAGAGAAAGAATTTGATCAGGAAGAGCAAAAGAAAAGCAAAGAAGGCTCAAGAGATCAAGGCTACTTTTGATTCTAAGCAGAAACAAGTTTTTATCTCTGCAGGTTTTAAAGTAGTAAAGACTGAAGACATCAACCAAGACTCCTCAGCTAAGAGTTCTGGTTCTTGTTCAAATCATCTCAGTACAAAGAAGAAGACTGAGCTGCTGTGTACCACTGCTGCACAGCCTGGACCATCAAACTCCAAGAACAGTTCACAACCCAAAAGAACTGTCTCAGCATCTACAAAGATGAAGGTGGAGAAGGGATGTGACCAAAGCCAGTCTTGCTCTCATACGGAGACTCTTTTGAAGAAGAAAATGTTATGTGTCATGTGTGAAAGTACCTCTCACATTGCTAAGGATTGCCCATACAATCCTAAAAGTACTATCCATATGACCAATACAAAGACTTCAAAGAGTTTCAAGAAGATTCAAGCTTCGGAAGGAAAGTCTGTTTCCTTCGGAAGCTCCAAATCAAAGAAGAAGGTAAATGGAAAATTACCTTCGGAAGAAAAATTGGTCTCGGAAGAAAGGAGTTCTTCCGAAGCACTGAAGTCTGCTGCAGTGACTGTAGAATCTTCCGAAGGTTCAGTCATCAAAACAAAAGCTTCAAAAGTTTCTGAAGGTCAAGTCCAAGACTCCAAAGGTGGTGTGGAAGTCTAAGAAAGACCAAATGACTGAAGTTTCTCCATCAACAACAGCTGAAGATCCCCCTAGTACAACCATAGGATCTATTACTGTTGCAATACCTTCTATTATACTTAGTGAGCCCAAGACAAGTAAGGCTTGGGTTTCCAAATGTAACTAATCATTTTCTTTTGCAGGAACAGCTCAAGACAAGCAGAAATGTCTGGATAATTGATAGTGGCTGTTCCAGGCACATGACAGGCAATAGGTCTCTACTCCATAACTTTGAGAGAATTGATGGAGGACCAGTTGCTTTTGGAGGAGATGAAGGTGGTTACATTTAGGAAGGGGCAAGGTCACAAATGGTAAGCTCAGCATTGAAAAGGTAAACTTTGTTAAGGAGCTTGGGTACAATCTTCTGAGTGTATCCTAATTTTGTGATCAGAGTCATAACATGCTCTTTACTGAGCATGAGTGCATTGTTCTCAAGCCTGGAGTGGTCATTCCTCATGAGCATATCCTGCTCAGAGCCCCCAGGAAAGGGAACATGTACAAGATGGATTTGCAAGAAACATCTCCCTCTGGAGAAGTTTCATGCTTTCTATCTAAAGCAAATAGTGATGAGTCTTTCCTATGGCATAAAAGAATGTGCCATGTAAACTTTAAGAACATGAATAAGCTAATTAAACATGATTTGGTAACTGGAATGCCAAAGAAAGAGTTTACAAGTGATGATCATTGTGTTGCATGCCTGAAAGGGAAGCAACATAAGGTATCTCACAAGCCTAAGGAAAGGAACTCCATCACTACTCCCCTACACATGTTACATATGGATCTCTTTGGCCCCACCAGTGTAATGAGTCTAGGAAGGACCTCTTATTGTTTAGTGATCACAGATGATTTTACAAGATTCACTTGGGTTTTCTTTCTTAGAACTAAGGATGAAACCCCTGAGATTCTGAAGAATTTCATCTTAAAAATTGAGAATCAAAGTGATCACAAGGTCAAAACCATAAGATGTGATCAAGTTACTGAATTCAAGAATCAAATCCTTGATACATTTTGTGATGAAAAAGGTATTACAAGACAATATAGTGCTCCCAGGACTCCTCAGCAAAATGGAGTTGCTGAGAGAAGAACACAGGACACTAATTGAAGCTGCAAGAACTATGTTGTTGACTCTAAACTGCCCATCACCTTCTAGGCAGAGGCAGTAAATACTGCTTGCTATGTGCAAAACAGAGTTTTGGTAGTTAAGACACATGGTAAGACTCCTTATGAACTTTGGCACAAGAGAAAACCTTTCATTGGTTTTCTCAGGTCATTTGGATGTCCCTGCACCATCTTGAATACCAAGGATCAAATTGCCAAGTTTGCTGAGAAATCAGATGATGGACACTTCATTGGTTTTCTCAGGTCATTTGGATGTCCCTGCACCATCTCAGAACTAGAATTGTTGAGGAGTCAGCCAATGTGACTTTCAATGAACACACACCCTGTGTGGCTGGTTCTGGTCCTGATTGGCTATTTGATCTTGATTTAGTTACCAACTGTTTTAACAAATCTTGTGAGAATGTTTCAGGATCTGCAGAAAATCTAAATACAGGTGATCCTGATCCAAGATTTGAGCTAGGAAGACCCTCAACTCATACATCTTCAGCTCCAGTTGGGACTACTTCAGCAAATGAGGTCTCTATCAGCACTACAATGACAAATTCAGCTGATACATCTGGGATGCCTTCAAATTCAGCTCAGAGGCTCCACAACCAGATAACGATACCTCAATTGTAGAAGACAACAATGGTGATGGTGAAAGTGATCAGGAATTCCTTGATGCTAATAACCACACCATAGATGACAACATCAATGATGTCACACACTCATTAGATCAAGTTAATCTTGATAAGTGTGGTAATGTGGAGGGTGAATCATCTATGCCAGATCTAAATTTCTCAAATTTGGATCTTTCTCAGCAACTTGCTGTGATCCCTCAGCTAAGGATCCACAAGTCTCACCCCACCACAAACATCATTGGAGATGTTGTCACAGGGGTAAGAACAAGAGGACAAACCCATGAAGCAAATGTTTGTCTTCACTCTTGTTTCTTATCTCAGATAGAGCCAAAGAAAGTTGATGAAGCTCTAAAGGATGGAAGTTGGGTTGAAGCTATGCAACAAGAGCTACTTCAATTCAAAAGGCAGAAAGTTTGGAACCTTTGTCCTCTTCCTCATGGGAAGACTACCATTGGAACCAAATGGGTTTTTAGGAATAAGAAGGATGATAGAGGAATTATCATCAAGAACAAGGCAAGACTAGTTGTTCAAGGATACACACAAGAAGAAGGGATTGACTACACTGATGTCTTTGCTCCTGTAGCAAGATTAGAAGCTGTTAGGATATTCCTGGCATTTGCTGCATCCAAGAACTTCAAGGTCTTTCAACTTGATGTAAAGTGTGCTTTCTTAATGGAGTGATTGATGAAGAGGTTTATGTCAAACAGCCACCTGGTTTTGTAGACCCTGATCATCCTGATTATGTCTGCAAGCTTGACAAAGCTTTTTATGGGCTGCATCAGGCACCCAGGAAATGGTATGAGACATTGTCTGAGTATCTTTGTAAACATGGATACAGGAGAGGTACTATAGATGGAACTCTCTTCATCAAAGGACAGGGAAATGACTTATTGCTAGTTCAAGTATATGTAGATGACATCATCTTTGGTTCAACTAATCCAAAGCTCTGCAAAGACTTTGAGAAGCTGATGAAAGACAGATTTGAAATGAGTGCAATGGGAGAAAATTTCTTTCTGGGAATTCAAGTGAAGCAAGTTGAAGATGGAATCTTCATAAGTCAGTCAAAGTATGTTCAGAACATACTCAAGAGGTTCAACATGACTGATTGTAAGATTGCTAAGACACCCATAGCCAGAAATCACTCCCTTGGACCTGATCTGAGGGGGAGTGTGTAGATGAACATTTATACAGGGCTATGATTGGGTCTCTTATGTATCTTACAGCTAGCAGGCCTGATATCATGTTTGCTACATGTATTTGTGCAAGATATCAAGCCAACCTAAGATGTCTCACTTAATCACTGTCAAAAGGATTCTAAGATACCTCAAAGGTGCTTCAACACTTGGTTTATGGTACCCAAAGAATCATGACTTCAATCTGTATGCTTATACAGATAGTGATTATGGTGGTTGCAACATGACTGCAAAGTCTACATCTGGGGGATGTCAATTCCTTGGTGGAAGGGTTGTCTCATGGCAATGCAAGAAACAATCCTGTGTGTCTGCATCAACTGCTGAGGCTGAATACATTGCTGCTGCAAGCTGCTGTGCTCAAGTGCTTTGGATTAAAATCAGATGCTGGACTATGGATTTAACTTCAAGGAGACTCCTATCCACATAGACAACAATAGTGCTATCTCTATCACTAAGAACCCTGTGCAGCACTCAAGGACCAAACACATCAATATCAGGTATCATTTAATAAGAGATAACTATGAAAAGCGATTAATTAAACTAGTCAAAGTTCATACAGATGAACAATATGCTGATCTGTTTACAAAAGCTTTTGATGAACAAGATTTAAATATCTAATATCAGCTATTGGGATGATTAACTTTGAGTAGATCATTTTCTTAAAACTAATTCTAATTATTTCTTAAAATATGTGTGTCCTAAGTTGTCTAGTTCATACTTCCATAAGCTCTTGTTTTCTTTGAATATAAAATTCCTTTTTGAAGACTTTCCTTAGATTCTTGAAAATTGTCTGATCCTTCGGAAGATAAAATTTTATCTTCGGAAGAAAATCATGTCTTCAAAATAAATATCTGTCTAAGAAATTTTACCTTCGGAAGAAGTCTAAATCTATCTTCCGAAGCAAGATTAACTCTCGGAAGCTTTGTTGTTCCTTATACAAAGCATTCAAGTGTTTATTTCTCTTCCGAAGCAAAATTATCAAGACTCTCAGGAAAATCTTCCGAAGCCATTTTAGCTTCGGAAGCTTTTTCATTAAGACTTCCGAAGATAATTTACCTTCGGAAGCTTTTCGAATTCCAAGAAAACTACTTTTTGAGCAAAAGTAAACTACTTTTTCAGAGGTGGGACCGACTTTCGAACTTCAAAGTTTATCCTCTTTCATTAACTTTGTTTCAAATCCCTTTTCACATAAATACCCAACGGTTCCCCCTCTTCCTCATTATCTTCCTCAATTCCACTATTCCTCAAACCTAATTCCCAAAACCGCTTGCTTTCTACCTTTCTTCAACCTTAAGCTTCTAAAATGGCCAACCTTAACCGCAGAAACAACCCAGATTTCTCCATGCAACTTCACAGGCAACACAATCAGGTTGCTCTGTTAAGCTCTGAGAAAGATGTAAGTTTCTCAGAGATTTACCAATTCTTAACTCTATCCAACTACTTCACCTCCCTGACCATTGATCCTACTCTGTTTGAGGATCATTTGCTTGAATTCTGGAGGACCTGCCAAGAGGTCATTATGGATGGGGAGAAGGCACTGTCTGCCACAGTGCAAGGGAGGACAATCTTCATCACTCCGGCCATCATTAACCATCATTTGCAGCTGGATGATGAAGAAGGTGAGTTGTCTTTCCCAAAGGAAGCTGTTAATTATTCCTTTGAGCAGATGGGCTATGAGGGAGATTTCTCTGTAAAGACCTTCAGGAAAGGGAAGGTCTCATCCCAGTGGAAATACCTGCTCCATGTGGTTATCCACAGCTTGTCAAACAAGCATGGAGGGTGGGACCAGATTCCTGAGGATCTCTTCTTTATAGTGCATGGAATAGTTCAAGGGGTCAAGTTCTGGTACTCTCAATTTGTTTATACCAATTTACTTGCAAACTTGGACTCCTTAGAGTATTACATGTTTCCTAGATATGTTCAGCACATTCTTAACTGTGAACTGGGCTCACAGTTGAGGGAAACAAGTACTATTCTTAAATTGGGACAGATGAAGCCCGGCATCTTTAAAATCATGAAGAAGCCAACTGTAGGCTTCTTAGGGGTAGAAACAGCCCTAGTCCCCAAAATGTTAGAGCTCATTGCTCAAGGTGACAACCTAGCAACACAAGCTAGTGTTGAACCCACACCTTCTTCTTCCTTACCACTAAAAAGACCACAAATAACCCTCACCTACCAAAGAAAATCCAAACGAACCCCTGCTCAAGCTATTAAGTCTGTGCAGGTCCCCATATACTCACCTTTACAGAAGGAAGTGGACACTAGAGCTCCCACTTCCCCTTAGGAGCAAACCACTCCCATTTCTTCAACTATCAGGGCTGAGATTCCTCATGCTCACCCTGATGAGCTCACAAGCCCAACAGCCTTAAGCCTTCACTCTGAGTCTCAACACTCAAGTGAACAACCTTTAGGGGACAGTTACCATCCCCAGCCTTTAGATCTAAATCAACCCATTCCCAACCTATCCTTCTATACTGATGAAGACTTAGGATTCAGTGAGTACCATGAGTCTCTCTTGTCCTCCCCTACTCAAAGAGAGATGAGTACCTCTGATTCTTCTCAGTCTAGCCCATATCAGTCACCTGTTACTGAGGTGAACACTTCTGAGCATGTTCAGGATGTCCATATGGAAGAGGCTCTCACTTCTGCAAGTGATTACATCATTAAGACCTCAACCATGGCAACTCAACCCACTGGCATCTCAACTGAGATTGCTAGTGAGCAGAGGAAAACTAGCAGCCAAGAACCTCAAGCTGGTGGTGAGAGAGAGGACTTTGGTCCAATCATCTCATCCCCCTATGATTCTTCTGATGAAGAAGAGGGGAATTTGAGACTAAAGGTGCAAAAACTGTCAAAAACATGCTCCTATTTAGTCTCTAAGGTTAGTCACCTTGAATCTCAGGTGACTACCTTACAAAACAGAGTCAATGATCAGTAACTTCAGATTTCATATCTTAAGGAAAAACTAGCTAGGAGACCTTTATGGAGAGCTCAACCAGGAACACAAGAACCTGTGGAAGTGATTGACTTATCCTCCAGCTCACTTATGCAAGTGGGTGATGCTACCAAAAAGGGGGAGAAAGTTATTGCAGCCACAGAACCTGGGAGTTCTTCACAGAGAATGGACATAGAGGACTCACCATCCTCACTTGCAGTTGTGCATTCTCAGCAACTTCCTCAAGTTCACATTAATGTGGACTCTATAGACTCTATCATCAGGAGTCTCTTTGAGGAAGGTATACCAAGGGCTGTGTCATCCCCACCTCAAGGAACTTCAAACTATATTATAAGGTGGAGGTATGATACTGACAGAAGAGCCCTTATTCTTCACATAGTTCAAGGGCAACAAGAAGTATTTGATTTTCAAAGCTTGAACTTCTATGAAAGATTGGATCTGGTCAATATGCCACTTGTCAATCCAAGCAACTCAAGACAGGCTGACAGATTGGCTCAAAGAATCCAAGATAGGATCCTTGCAGAGTTTACTTTAAGAAGGAGACTTAGGCAATCAGGCAATGTCATCGGTCAACTGGATGTTGAGGTGGACTCTAAGATTAGTTTCATAGGGGAAACCTTGACTAAAGGCCCAGTGGCAGAACCTGAGACCCCTGTCTCATCATCAACAACTGCTGCAGAGGTTCACACTCCTTCTGAGACACCTGCTGGTGAAGGTGTTTCTCAGCCTATCTCTGCCCAGAGCATGGATGCTACACCAAGCAATGAAGGCCAAGCCTTTATCCACCCTAAGTCACAAAGGTCTGTGGGTGACAAAGGGAAAAGGATTATGACTCCTGAGAAAATTGAGGAGGAAGAGAGAGAGAGAGGAAAAGGAAGCTAAGGGGAGAAAGTTCCTCTGGGTCTTCAAGCTTTATGCAAGCTGCAATTAGGGCTGCCCCTAGACCAAATACTCAAGATGATGAGTTGAGGGCAGTCAGGATCACTTATTTACAGACCAGGAACTATGATATTGATGAAATCATCTCCCTCCCGTTAGAAGAATTGAATGAACTGGCTGACATGGAAGTATCAAGAGAGATGAAAGAAAAAGAGGATGCAAGGCTACTTCTCCAATTCAAAGAGGAGAGAAGACAGAAAAGACTCTACAAGCATGCTCCCACTCTCTCTCTAGTTCAAGAAAGTCCTGTACAAGAAGATGTGGCTCCACAAGAACCTCTGGTAGACAAACAAGAAGATAGGATCAAAATGATCAACTACCTGAGTGCCATATGCTTCTATCAGGCAGATGCACTTCTTCCCCTGTCCTATGACTGTATTGAGTTTGAGTACTTAAAACAACTTGAACTTAAGCTAGTCAAAGAGAGAAAGACAACTAAAAGGAAGCTAAGGGAAGAAGCTGCAAAGTCTAGAGCCATCATCTAAAAGAGTATGAAGAAGTCTGCTGATAGAGAAAGGATGATGAGCTTCTTGAAGCTATATGGATTCTCCGGAAGGAGACTTGCCCTATGTCTCTATCCCCAATGGATGAGCATATAAGGGTAATCAAGCAAAAGATTAAGAGTGGTGAACTGATTCACTTACACTTTTTTCCAAGTCAAGTCCCACCTGAAGTGGAGGTTAAGTTTGAACAACCTGAGACACCTCAACCCGGACCTCCTGCTGAGCCTCAACAAGCTTCATCTTCTGATCCAAAGCAGGGTCAAACTCCCTCTCCTTCTGAACCTGTGAGGGAGGAACACCCAACTGAGAAAGACAAGGATGATCAACAAGGTGCTGCAGACGAGGAAGAAGAGAATGGCTTCTAAACCAAAGTCTAAGAAGAAGAAGCCTAAGTCATCTACCTCTACACCTCAGGCTGAGTCAGATCAACCTGAGGAAGTGCATGATGAGGCAGCCCAATCAACTCCAATGCAAGTGGCTCCTCTGACAGCTGAGACACCCATCTTGTCCTGGACTTACTCTACCAATCCAGAAAGATGGCATGTAATCAGAGATCAAGGTGTTGAGAATGTCAATACTTGGCAAGACATAATCAACTTACCTCTGCATGATCTCTTTGAGATGAGAAGCAGTATGAAGGACTGAATGATCCTGACCATCTAATAAAGAAGGGTATGGTCATGATTGTGCTGAAGACCACTAACATCTGAAGATCTTCTAAATGTTTTGGTAGCATCAGCCTAGGGGGAGTTTGTAAGGATTCCTTTAAGTCTGATGCAAACCAAAACATCCAATGTCTCTCTGCAACAAATGCACTAAGTACTGAAGTAAGAAATGCTTCGGAAGTTTTACACCATACACTAGAAAATACTCTAAGTGTAAAATCTTCCGAAGCCAAGACCAATATCTTCCGAAGCCAAACATGAAGTCTTCTGAAGCCTCAGAGACAAAGTCTTCCGAAGCTTCACTCTATGAAGACAGATTTCTTCCGAAGACTTTTAGTAACATGCTTTATCTGATGTACTGTTCCATAAAGCTGGACACCTTTCCGCTGCATCTCTGTAAAGTCACCAACTTACATGAGTTGGTGAAAAGGTCCATGCTTTTGATAACTGTACATTGAGGTTTTGAGTCTGTAACTTTCTACTTTATGTATTTTTCCTTTTTGTAATAGATAAGGATGTGAGCTATGGCATGTCATAGTCACAAGGTCAAAAGGCAGATATGCCTTTTGATCCTACAATTGATTTTGTTTGTGTCTAGTCAATTGTATCCAACTGGCTTTTAAAGTATAGCCGGCTGTAGGTTGTAGTATAAGTATTCCAAGTTCTTGTATCTTTCTTTATGCTTTGTAACACTTGTAAAAGAACTTGAGAAAGCAATATACTGCCTCCTTGAAACCCAACTCTCTTGTTCTGTCTCTTTTACTTTACTTGTGTTCTTTGTATCAATATATTGGTTAATCCAGTTCACTGTTTGATCAAGTTTAGTTATTATCCTCTTTGTGTTGTTGTGTTGTAATTGTTCAAGCCCTTAACCGGTCCTGCATAGGGAATACGACCGACTTACCCCCTATTTATACTGTTTTAAGTTTCAGTCGTGCGACTGGACCCATACGCATGCTTCATTCGTGCGTTTGGGGTTCAGTCGTGCGACTGACTCAGACTCCTTCATCCAGTCGTACGATTGGTCCATTCTTGTGATCCAATCACATAGTTGACCCATAATCATGGTCCAATCGTGTGATTGGATCATAATTATGGTCCAATCGTGTGATTGGCTCATACTTATGGTTCAATCATTGGATTGACTCATATTTATGATTCAATCGTACGGTTGACTCATACTTATGAGTTTGACTTCATACATTTCCATACACTCAAACTTTAACTTATGATTTATAACATTATGACCAATGATCATCTCAGACATGACCTTTATAACAGAAAATCATTTGATCACCTCAGATGTGATCCTTTTAATTGAGAGCCGATTGGTCGCCTCAGATGTGACCCATTTTAATTTGTGATTCACAGAGTTCATCTAGTTATATAGTCCGACATCGACACAAAGAAGATAACGAAAACAGAAAACAACTTGGATTAAAACAAAACAAGACATAATTTTGTGTTTTGGTTTGAGGTGGATTGAAACCTTTTAAAAAATCATTTAACCGATTTTGCCTCCTGAGCAGAACAACTTCAATTTATTTTTATCATATCTGGAAAGATTCATATGGAATCATACAGGTATATCATAATCATTTGGGACCCTTTTATATGTACTTGAATACTAGATTCCTATTTGTCTTAAAGTCAATTGCACTTGCATATGTACTTGAATACTAGATTCATACTAGAGCTATAAGGTGCACACAATGATTTTGACTGTCGAGAGTTGCAGCCATGATGATTGTCAGTATATTTGTCCACTAAAATCCATACACAGATTTTTGACTCACATTGGTGATGAGTTAGGTTTTATTATTTCAACAAGCATTTGTGGATCCCACACTTATATGGTAAGCAACATTTCTCAGGAGATTTTTGAGCGGTCTACGGGTATTTGACAAGAAAAGACTATTCTAAGAGCTTTCAAAGAGATGCCAAGCCTCAGGTCAGTGCCATCGCACAGCAGAGAGGCACAATCAATAATGAATTCTAGAATATTTAGGTTATGCTTATCCTCAGGTCAGTGCCATCACACAGCAGAGAGGCACACAACCTATCTTCTTGTTAGAGCATTTTTTTCTTTTTGCACATAATGCACCAACAACATTAGTCATTAGCTTGATTGCACTTAACATTTTTCCATGTGCTTTGCTCATTTTTATGGTCATTCGCACACATTTGTGGCGTTTATTTTGCTCGTCACCCCTTATTGGAAATGTGTGGATTGTGTTAACCAGGGATAAGATGAAAACCCACAACAAGTTGAACAAATTAGTTTTAATTTGATTTACCAATGAAGTCTACTCGTCTATTGTGTTGAATCTACCGACACATCATATAATGAACTAGCAACCCCTAGGCCTACTTTCTCTACGTTACCTCAGTAGCAGACTGGTTTACTATTATTTTTCCTTTATTTTTCTTAGACTTCTCAGACTTGTAATATGAATATAGCATTTTGTTCATTTAAATCCTCTTGATGTCCCAAACAATTAGTTCCCTGTGTACTATCATTTTCCATAATTTTTGAATCAATATCACAGATTTGATTTATTTGCTTTCAGCTTTTCTGCCCACCCCCCCTTTTTTTAAGTAATTAAATACTAAAACTAAACTTTACTCCCCTAAAATTCTTAAACCGAAAATGTTTTTGTGTTTTGGTATTTTGAAAGACAGGAAAATAAAATTAAAAAATAAAATAAAAAAAAATAAGAAAATTTGTCGGACTAAGAACTCGATTCTTCTAGGAATCACATCACTTTGCTATTTCACACCATTGACTTCCAAAAGATAGAAAAACCGAGGTTTGTCAAAAGATTTTGTGTAGAGGTCGGCGCGTTGAAAATCCGTATTAATTTTAACAACATCGATTAATTGTGTTTCAAAACAGTCGCATATAAAGTGATATTTAATACCGATGTGTTTAGTTTTTCGGTGTTGGACCGGATTTTTAGTGACAGCTATTGTAGCAGAATTATCAACAAAGATAGGGGTGTTAGAAAATTTCAAACCATAGTCTTGCATTTGCTGTTGAATCCAAATGATTTGTGAATAGCAACCTGCAGCAACAACATATTCAGCTTCACATGTTGACAAAGCAACAGACGTCTGCTTCTTACACTGCCAGGTGACTAAGCGTCTTCCAAAGAACTGACATCCCGCTGATGTTGACTTGTAATTCATCTTGCAACCACCATAGTCCGAGTCACTATACGTTGTAAGCTCAAAGTCATCATCATGATGATACGACAACCCGAGTGTTAGAGTACCCTTCAGATAACGAAAGATCCTTTTAACCCCAGTTAGATGATTCACTTTTGCTTTAGCCTGATATCTGGAACAAAGACATGTGGCGTACATAATATCAGGACGAGAGGTTGTGAGGTACATCAGAGATCTGATCATTCTTCGGTACATAGTGGCATCTACCAGATCAGCATTTTTGTCAGGTGCTACATCGTGGTTCGTGGCAAGTGGAGTCCTAGCAACCGTTGCATTCTCCATGTCGAACCGACTAAGGATATCTCCTACGTATTTGGACTGATGCAGGAAGATTCCATTTGGTGTCTGATCCACCTGTAACCCAAGAAAGAACTTCATCTCTCCGATGGCACTCATCTCAAACTCAGCTTTCATCACTAATTCGAATTCTTTACATAATGCTTCATTTTTGGAACCGAAGATATGTCATCCACTTATATCTGTTCCAGTAGTAAATCATCATCTTTCTGTTTGATGAACAATTTGTAGTCAATAACCCCTCTACGAAAACCATGTTTCAGCAGATAAGTAGAGAGTTTCTCATACCAGGCGCGAGGGGCTTGATGAAGCCCATAAAGAGCTTTGTCCAGCTTATAAACTCTATCCCGATGATAAGGATCCTCAAATCCTTCGGGTTGACTGACGTACATCGTTTCACGGATTTCACCATGAAGGAATGCACTTTTCACATCCAATTGATAAACTTTGATCTTCATATAGGATGCATAGGCTAAGAAGATACGAATTGCTTCCATCCTTGCCACAGGTGCAAACACTTCATTGTAGTCAATGCCTTCGACTTGTCTAAACCCTTGAACAACAAGCCGAGCTTTGTTTCTGATTATAACCCCTTGGTCATCTTTCTTACACTTAAGAACCCATATAGTGCCAATCACCTTTGCCCGTTTTGGTCTGTCCACAAGAGTCCATACTCCTAACTTCTTGAACTGAAGGAGTTCTTCTTGCATAGCACTAACCCATGCCTCATTGTTTAAAGCTTCACTTACATATTTTGACTCAAAGTGAGACACAAAACATTGATAAGCTCCATCATGTAGATATCCTTTTTCCATGACTGCGGCATAATCAGCTGAGTATAGCTGATTTCGTGGCTGTTGGAGTATGGGGTTCAGAAGTTCCAGAGGCATCAAGATCAGATGCTTGTGTACTTTCGGTAGTGGGAACCTGTTCCTCCTGGTCCACATTTGCAGTCTCAACTGCTTCATCATCAGAGGAAGACTCACTTACTTCAAGCTCTCCCCCTGAAGGGCTAGAAGTATCGTCTAGTGGAACCAATGATGTCGGTTCTAGTGGAGGAGTATTCAGAACATCGTACATCATTCGAGCAAGTAACTCATCATCAGGATGAGAAGGAGGTAGATTGATGGACTTGAAGAATCCATCATAGTCAAAGAAGAAGGAAGGTCTTTTGCTAGCAAGGGGTGGTGTATCTTTGGACATCAACATTGCACCACACTTCTACCTGACCCGTTGAGTTGTTTTAAACCTCTTATCTGGTATACTATATCTGAAAAAGATACCTTCTTCTGCCTTCTCACAAAACTTCCCAGTCTGAGTTTTCTTTAACAGCATGCACGATGCTCCAAATGGTTCTAGATACTCCAAGCTAGGTTTACATCACTTGAGCAATTCATAACATGTTTTTCCATGACGTTTGACCACTAAGACTTGATTGAGAGTGTAGCATGCATTAGCCACTGCCTCGTTCCAGAATTGAATGGGCACCTTAGAGTCGGCTAACATTGTCCTTGTCGTCTATAACAAGCTTCGATTCTTTCTTTCAGCAACCCCATTCATCTGTGGAGTGTAAGCTGAAGTAAATTGATGAACAATTCCTTTCTCTTGACAGAATGCCTCCATCCACTGATTCTTGAACTCTGTTCCGTTGTCAGATCGAATTTTTCTTACTTTTATCTTGTAGAGTGATTCCAATGTAGTGACTAGATGCTTGAATGATTCAAATGTCTCTGACTTTGCTTTCAGAAACATCATCCAAGAGAATCTTGAGTAATCATTAGTTACTACAAAGCAGTACCAATCACCAGCAATGCTCTTTGTACTGACTGGGCCAAACAGATCCATGTGTAGAAGCTCGTGAGGAATGTCGATAGAATTGACTTTATTTGCTTTGTGAGAGTTCTTGGTCTATTTCCCTTTCTTACATGCTACGCAGCAATCTGGGAGTTGGAAATTCTTGACTGTAACTCCATTCATCAAATCATTCTGAACCAGATGATTCATCTTCCTGGGATTAATGTGTCCCATTCTCCTATGCCAGGAGACTGAATCCCTTTCTGTTGCCTTTGACAAGAAGCACTAGGCAGTAGACTCAGTTGTGGAGGCATTTGATAGATCCAAGACTTACAGATCGTTATATCTTGATGCTGACATTAGAATTTTATCCTCCTCGACAACATACTCCTTCTCCAACATGTAGCACTTCTTTTTGTCAAACACAACTTTGAACCCCTTATCACAGATTTGGGAGACATAAATCAAGTTGTTTTGCAGTTGTTGAACGTAGTTGACCTTGTCAAACTTCACTTTCTCATTTCCCACTTCGCCTTGAGCGGTGATGTAACCTCCTTTTTTCCCAGCGAACCATACGTGCCCCCCCTTTAATTTGCTTGACGTTGAAAAGGAGAGAGGAATTCCCGGTCATGTGCCTGGAAGCCCCCTATTAATAATCCAGGTATTAGTGATAGCTCGGTAGCAGACACCCTACACATACAAAGAAATTGATTAGTTTAGGTTTGTGACCCAAGCCTTAACTGGCTTGGGTGTCCTAGAGGTATCACATATCATGAACTCAACCCACTGTCCTTCAGAGGATGAGGGCACATCTTTCTTCTTCTTATTCTCACTATCAGACACATTACTTGTTTTCATCTTCCATAAACCAGTTTTGTGTAAGGCCTATTTGTGGTAAACAGACGACTGGCTTATGGTTTGAACTTTAGGTTCACTAATAATCTTAGGTGTAACCTTAGGTGACACATTAGATCTAATTTCAGAAAATCTTGGTTTTTCATCAAAAAGTTTAATTTTCTTTTTAGGTGTCTAATAATAAGGACAATTTGGAGAGATATGTCCTCGTTTTCCACAACTGTAGCAGGATCTTCCTTCAACAGTTTGAAGAAAGTTGTGATGTGGGGTTGAGTTTGGTCAGGGTTTGAGATATGTCCGGTTGGGTTGTTTCTCTTCCTTTGTATATGTTTCACCTTCTTTAACAAATTTAATGGTTTTGACATTTTGAACATCTTTCACTTTCATTTTATTAGGATGTTGATGATTAACACGTTTAAGGTTCATTGGATTAGACCTTTTAGGTTATGAAATAGACGTTTGTGAACCTGACTGTAATTTAACCTTTTCAATTTTATTACCCAAATCCTCAACAGGTAACTTATCTTTTGATCCCAAAGTAGAATCCTTCTGTTTAGTGACAGATTTCACCGGTTTACCCATAGAATTTGGATCACTGACCAGAAGAATAGACACCACATGATTCTTTACTGGGTTATTATTAATTGGTCAACATTTAGTGTTCAAAAGGATTTCATGTGGTGGAGGTACTACCTTATAACCCAGACCTTCCCCTGCATTATGTTCTTTCACTAGGTTCTGAACAATGTGAGAAGAACTTGCCAAACTGTGCAGTTTTTGTTTTAATGAATCAACTTCAACTTGCAAAACTGCTTTTTCCTTCTTAGTTTCCTCCAAAGAATTTAAATAGAACTTGATGTCATTTGATTGATTTAAGGCAAAAACCTCGGTTTCCCTAAGGTGTTTCCCAAACAGTTCTATCTTTTCTTTGAAGTTACACTCCTTTTGTTTTAAAACACGATTTGCTTCAATGCAGAGTTGTAAATCATTTACTAGATTATCATTAAGTTCTAATAACCTAGCAAATTTTAAATCAATGCTTTCCCTAAATTTATCACACTCAGTACATGCATGTTTTTCAAATAACTCGTCTTTAGAACATACTTGTGTAGAACTAGACGAATCAGCCAACAAAGCAGTGTCAGACTCTTCGGTGACTGGAGATTCTAAGTTTGTAGCACTTAGCTCTTCTTCAACCAAATGATCAACAACATTCATAGCTTCTTCGATATCTGAAAGTGAATGCTCAGCTATGATGTCTCCTTCACTTGCAGATCCATCATCCAATGTATCAACTAAAGCAATGTTTGATTCACCCTGAGAAACGAATCGGAAGGACCAGTCTTGTCCTTCATCACCTTGAGCAACCAAAGCCTTAGACTCTTGACTTGAAGATGAAGCTCCAATCTTATCCTTGTCTTTTCGGTTGAATGTAGGAAAATGATTTCCATTTCCAGTCTTCTTTGGCTTTACGCACTCACGTTTGAAGTGCCCCTTTTCACCACAATTGAAGACTTTGGTTTTGTCAAATCCACATGTCGTATCTTTAGTGGCAACCAAATTTTTCCCCGTCTTTTTAACAAACTTCTTGGCTCTTCTAACAGCACTAGCGAAGGCCCACATAATATCCATGCATTCTAGCTTAGTTTCATCAACTTGCTCGTAGTCCTCGTCAGCAAGATGACAGTTTCCAATCTTACCAGCAACTAATCCCTCATAAGATTGAACAACAGCAGCTAGAAGGTCCATGTGCTCTTTAGCAACTTCCACGGTGACATTTCCAAGATTCTCGGTCTTCAACTTTGTAGTATTTGCCTCAGGAACTATGTATTAGGTTCCAGATGACCTTACGTTACAGTTCCTGATGCACTGCTTTGGGAAGGAGCAGAAGAGCTAGACACAAACGCCGTTTGTAGTGGTGCACCTGAAGCAGCCGGAGTTGGAACTGAATTGTATAGTGCAGGATTCTGAACATAGGATCCTTTCTTTGACTTGTATTTCATACGTAGTTCTTCCTCCCTTAACTTCAAAATGAAACATTTATGTCTAAAGTAGCAAGAGTGTCGTTTTGTCTCAGATTAGACACAAATGGATCCTATTTGTCTGGCAGACCATCAGCAAAACTAGAGACTTTATCTTCCATGGATGTGGTCACGCCATGAGTGTGCAACTCACTCATAAGATGATAGAATCGATCAATGATGTCATCCAAGCTTTCATTCCCAATCAAATAGAAATTGTCAAATTCTTTCTTAAGAGCTTTTGCCTTCAGTGCTTTCAGAGCTGTATTTCCTTCGTTTCTCTTTTCCAAGGCATCCCATAATTTCTTAGACTTCTTGTTCTCAGAGAACTGATGAAATATGTCCTTAGGTATAGACTGAGTCAACAAGGCATATGCTTTCTTTTCAGTATTATGTAGAGTCTTCTGGGATTCACTCATTCCTCCCAAAGTCAATTTAACTCGATTTTCACTGACTGGTACCGTGTAACAAGTCTCAATGGATGTCCAAAGATTTGGGTCAACTCCATTCAAGTAGATTTCAAACTGCTGTTTCCACTGTGGATATTCATCCAAAGTTAACAGCTTTGGCGGTTTGTTGTGGTTTCCAATCTCATTCTCCAGAAGTAGAAGGTTCTGGATACATGAGTCCTTTATAGCAATGAATATAGCAAACTGGTCTTCCATTGCTTTAAACTTGGTAAACTTAGAACAGGACAGATTCACTCGTGCGAATGAGCTATGCGAATGGGTCACTCGTGCGAATGAAAGATACGAATGAATTCAATCGGGCGATTGGATTCAGTCGTGCGAATGAGCAGGGCGATTGTAATCAACCGATTGGAGTTGCTTAACCATGAGAAATGAGAGATTCGACTGAGTTCAGTCGTACGAATGAGAGTATACGAATGGGTTTAGTCGTACGAATGGTCCAATCGTGCAACTGAAGGCTGCTGTGTTTGAAAAATCGAATATTTGAACACTTTGACACAAAATACGAATTTTCAAGAAACCCTAATCTGCCGTTTGATGAACAATCAAAACTTTAACACATGCAAAAGTCAAAAACACTTTTTTAAGCAAAAAGGTGACTCTTTTGATTGAAAACGTTTGTTTTAACACCAAAACCAATTGAATCCACGCAAAATCACGAGCCAAAGCTCTGATACCACTTGTTAGGACCGTTTTCGTACGGAGTACTAACGGATTCTGCGTGAGACCAGATCAAATAGTGCAAAATCCTATTTGATTGGCGATCCAATCAGTGAGAACGACAACCTGATCGATCTATCGATGAGATAAACGTTTAGAATTGATTAGAAATTGATCAGGAACGAACTATGAAGTTGGATAGGCTGTTTAGGACGCTCTGGACGGCTAGGGTTTGTAAATATTCGAAGTCTCTCTATTTTCAGGAATTATGTGGTATTTATAGGTTTTTAGTTTTCATTCGTACGACTGAACCATTAGCATGGTTTAGTCATGCGACTGACTCATGCGATTGATTCATACGCACGACAGGAGGTTTAGTCGTGCGACTGAATCAATCTTATGTCTCAGTCATATGACTAATCCAGTCTCCTGGTTTAGTCGTGCGACTGATCCATAAGTATGATTCATTCGTGGTATGGTCCATAAGTATGGTCCATTAGCATGAGTAACCACCCGACTAAGTTGAACACATTTCTCAATCATTATTGACTTAAACTATGTACAACAACCTCAAACCTATATATGATGTTCATACATATGAATTATACTAAATACAATAATAATTTGAAATATTTAAAGACAAATAAACATCAAGAAGCATATCATATTTCATTAAGAATTCACATTACATACGTGTAAGAAATGAAAGACTTTTACAATTAAGAACATAAACTAGGATCATGATGTATCAACAGGAATGAACTAAATGAATGAATGTGATTATGATTGTCATACACACGTGTGAATCTGAGGCCCCTACTTAGTAGGATTGGCAGGGTTTAGGATATGAAGTCGTGAATGGCTTCACATGGCCTGTGGTGAATGATTAGTCTTCACGTATGAATTTTTTGTTGTGATGTATTGATATATATATTAAGCATGTTGATTATTTGAGATTTGCATAAGTGTATGATGATCTAATGTGGCATGATGACTTAGGTAGAACCTAGGTTGATATTGTGGTACATATGGATAAATTGCATGATACTCTTGTACGTTAAGTTATCATATATGATTAAACAATATTTCTACTAATTTGTCACCAACGGGTCAAACGGGTCAACTAGGTTAACCTAGGATTATTGGGTTTCTATGTGTACACGTACTTATGTACTTGGGTGTTCTAGGTAACCTTTGAAGGCTTGTCTTTGCACCCATCACCAATCTCTTTATTCGTAATCATTACACACCATGTGAGTTCATGCCCCTTATTTTATAAACCTTCTTCTGGGGGAGGTAGCATAATCGTACTCAAACACTATTTTATTATTATTATAAGTTGTGTATGTTTTTAACATAGTGCTTAATACCTTGGAAAGTCCTCACACTTTCAGATCTTTTATAATGGTAACTATCGGGGAATCTTGGGTAGTACTCCTGGGTCTGACGAGCGCCACCTGTGAGACTGGAGGTCAAGCGGGTGCAATATTGTCCTATACACAAACATTCGTCACAACCTGGTAAGTCGTGACGGGAGGCAACAAATGCAACACAGTCAGCTTCGATCACGAAATCACTATTGTTAATACATGTGAATATAGACTAGCTATCTGTTTCAATGCACTTCTTATGTTATATAATTGTTAATATTTATGATAAACGCAAACTCTTGAACTCACCAACCATTGTGTTGACATTTTAGTATACTATTCTCAGGTCGTTAACTTCGCTTGCCATTAGGAGCACTGCACGGGTCCAGCATGCATTCCAAGACTCTATTTTAAAGACATCTTTGTGGGTTTTTTTATTTATGAGTGATTAATCATTTGGGTTGGCGCGTGTT
>CM046037.1:34456400-34606400 GCA_025215565.1 Flaveria ramosissima | reverse complement strand
GTCCCCTTCTATACATCTCTTTTCTTTCCCCGCACGAATGTCAGCCTTGATGTCACTGACATGTCGTTGGAGTGTCTTCTCAGACATTGGACCCACCTGCCTGCTAGAGAAGCCATGAGCTTTAAGATAATTCTTCATCCAAGCTTTCTCACCTATCTTCTTGGCGGCAGACAGTCCAGCCTCTTCTTCTTTCTTCCTCTTCTCCACCAGCTTCTCCCTTGTAGCTATTTTTCTCTCCTTCTTCATTTGATCTTGCTCTTTGTTGAAGAGCCATAAGATCGTATCACTATTGTGTGGAGAAACTCCTCTTGAGAGAATCCTCTGGAGAGTAGGAAAGTGATCCTTTCTCTCCTGAGCTGCAGATCAGCTTCTCTTTCTTTTCTCAGCCTTTCTTCTTTCAAGGCCAACCTTGCAGCCTCTTCTTTTTGCTGTCTTTGCAGCAAGGTTGCCTTTTCAAGCTCTATCAGCTCCTCTAATGGTAGCAGGAGTACATCTTCCGAAGCAGCCCCTAGACTGACAAGTTTATCGATTACCTCCACCCTTCTTCGATTGTTGACTGCCTCCTGGTTGGCTGCAACTGCTTTGGTACTTGCAGCTAACAGTTTCCCAGTTGGTAGTCTACCTTTCCTTCTGAGCTTCTCCAACCTTTCTTCTTCCTGAAGCTCTTCCGAAGTCATCTTCCTCTCGCCTTTATGTCTTCGGAAGTGCTAGACTTTGGTGGTTCTTGGATAGAAGATCCAGGTTGGGTGGTAGAGGTAGGAGCTGAGGTCAATGCAGATGTTATAGCTAATGGTTGGCTGAGAAAGTCCTCCCTATTAACCTCAGATGCAAGTTCCAGAATTGCATCTGTGACTATTAGATCATCGGAAAGAGAAAATAGTCCTTCCACAGCAGCAATCTCAGCTTCGGAAGTTTGTGTTGTTCTTCCGAGGCTTTGAATTGTGCTTCGGAAGTCTGTGAAAACACACCTTCTGTCCCAACTGTTTCAGTTGCTGGGCCATCAGTCCTAGTTTCCCCTTCGAAATCAATCTCAGGTTCCACTTGGGCCTTAGGTTGACCAACTTCCTCAACAGTGGTAGGAGGTGCATTCAACCTCTGAAGCTCTTGAGCTCCAAAGTAGATCACAAACATATCTGGACTGGGCTGTTCTATCAGGGACTCTAAAAGGAACTTGTTGAAGAACCTATTTAAATCCTGAAGCATCCTTTGATCCACTTGAAAGACAACTGGAGGAGGCTCAGGGAAGATGGCAGCTTGTTGTCTTGAGCTCAAAGAAGTAAGAGCTTGACTGATGGTATCCTGTCTTTGGCTTTGTCTCTCAACATTCTCCCCCTTTTTGGTAGCATCATCTTGAGAGGTAGATGAGCTAGAGGAAGAGGTCAAGGAGACCTGAACTGGTACATGCCTAACAGATCTCTCAATCTGTGTCTCAGCTAGTTTGGCCTTGAGACTTTCAATCTCAAGTTGCTGAGTGGCAGACCTATCCTCTAAAGTCTTAACCTTTGATTCAAGGTTTGAGACTTTAGAAAGTAGGTCTCTAATGGTGAGTTGCATACTTCCCTCATCTTCTTTTGAAGAATCACGGGGAGATGAGGTAACATACCTGGTATGTTCATCCTCACCACCAGATGTGGTTTCTTGGCACCCTGGTTTCCCTTGCACAATGATGTCTCTTTCAGAGGCATCAAAGGGCATGGTTGCCATAGATTCAGTCTGACTGTCATTACCACTGTCCTGAGGATCCATTGAGGCTCCTTCAGTAGTGGCAGCTGAATCTACATGAGTCCCCTCCACATCAGTGGGACTCACCTC
Source organism: Flaveria ramosissima (assembly GCA_025215565.1). Classification (NCBI taxonomy): domain Eukaryota; kingdom Viridiplantae; phylum Streptophyta; class Magnoliopsida; order Asterales; family Asteraceae; genus Flaveria; species Flaveria ramosissima. The sequence continues at coordinate 34,604,588 of CM046037.1, read as the reverse complement.
AGTAGGGCTTTGCTGGTGTGGGCTAGAGACAAGAGGTTTCTCTAGGCTCTGTTGATCCTTAGGAGGGTGTAGTGGATCAACTTCATCGCCTTTGAGAGACATAGTCTCTTCACCAGCTTCGTTCAATAGGTCAGTGAAAGAAAAGGAATGAAGACCTAAGGACCCGGGACTTTGATCAATGTCAAAAGGCATTGAGCTGTCCCTTTGTGGCTGCTCAGGGGAGTATAGAGACTCACCCTGAGGGCTATCAGCTGGGGTTTTGGGCTCATGGGTCTGAGACTGAGGAGAGTCAAGACCCATATTGAGGTCAATAGTGAAGGATTGGTGGACCTCTGGCTGAGTGGGAGCCCCTAGTTCCACTCTAGCCTTTTTGGTTTGAAGAGGAGGAGCTTGTTCAATCAGAGTAGATTGAACAAGGGTTCGTTTGGTACGTCTCTGGTAGGTGACAGTGATGGGAGGAGAAGGTAGATTTGGAATGGTGAGGGTAGTTGCTGGTGTGGGTTCATCACCTGTGGGGTGAACAGGGATGTCACCAGGAGCCGTTGGCTCAATCATACCTGGAAGTAGTGCGGTATCCCTTCCAGTGTAGTTGGTAGACACTCTCTTCAAGACCTTGAAGATGGTCGGCCTCATTTGGGGAGCAGACAGAGCAGCTGCACAGACAAGCTTTCCCTGATCTAGCTTGCAGTTGATTATGTGCTGGAGAAATCTTGGATACATAAAGAATGTGTCCCTTTGCAGATTTCCCATAAGATTAATCAGCATAAACCTTGAATAGTTGAAGCGAGGCCTTGTACCAACCCATGAACTAAGCACCCGAGTTCATAAGGGATTTGATCCCATCCCCCGGATTTGTTAGATAGACAGTGAAGAACCACATGCAGCAGGAACTTCCACTTGTAGGAGAAGTTGAATTTGTAGACCGTTGACCTGCTTACATCTCCACCGTATCCCATTTGGAGATAAGAGCTATCTAACTCAGATTTGGGGAATTTCGTCGGTGCGCCTTCATCATGGAGCTCAAGATGCTCCCTGATGATCTGTTCAGTGATGACCAACTCTTGGCCACAAACACTTGACCTAATAGCACGAACCCCGTTTAGGGTTTCAATCCGACCATTTGCCCAAAATTCGGACATTTGGTTGGAGTAGATGGTAGGGTTTACGGTCAAGGCAGTGTAGTATGAAGATTGGGCTAAGAAAGAAATGATATCTGAGAAGTCATATCCCTTGAAGAGTCAAGGAGTGCGACCTGGTTGTGCTGAGGGTTTAAGGCCATTTGAGAAAGATAGCAGTAGAAAAGTTCTGAGTAAGGTAAATTGGAGAAGAAGAAAGCTTTTAGGGCAGTGAACTTGGTAAAAAGAGTGTAAGTGATTAACCGGAAGTATTTAAATGGTGAAATGGCGGTTTAAAGGGTGGTTTGGATAAGATGATGTGAGGGTTCAGTGGATGATGTGACAAGGGCGGTAAGGTTAGACCATTTAAATAATCCGACATCATTAACAAAATCTTTACTTTTTACAGTGTGGGGCCCAAAAGATTTCCGTTACACAGTAAAATCTTTCTTCCGAGTATAATGTATTTCCGAAGGTAATGTTCTTCCGAAGGCAAATGTACTTCCGAAGGTAAATTGCTACTTCCGAGAGTACATGTTGCTTTCAGATGGAGTGTATTAAGTGCTTCGGAAGTAGATCTGAGGTGAACTCAATCGCTTCTTCCGAGACTTAACACTCTTCCGAGAAGAAAATTATCCTATGAGAAATTTGCTTCGGAAGTTATGCTAGATATCTTCCGAGGGCTAATTCTCTTCGGAAGAACTTATACTTAGATAAATTTAAGAAAAGATCTTTTGTAACAGGGCTTAGATTGTTTTGACATAAGACTTTACACATTAAAAAGTTTTCAATTGAGATTAACTAATCAATGTTTATCATCCAAATAGCTGTAATGAGATATTTAAATCTTTGTTCATCAAATGCTTTGGTGAACAAATCAGCATATTGTTCATTTGAATCAACTTTGATTAGTTTTATAAGATTTTTCTCATGAATATCTCTAATGAAATGATACCTGATATCAATGTGCTTTGTCTTAGAGTGCTTCACTGGATTTTCAGTGATGGATATAGCACTGTTGTTGTCAATGTGGATAGGAGTGCTCATGAAGTTGAATCCATAGTCAATCATCTGGTTTTGAATCCACAGCAGCTGAGCACAGCAACTTGCAGCAGCAATGTATTCAGCTTCAGCAGTTGATGTAGAGACACAGGATTGCTTTTTGCATTGCCATGAGATGATCCTTCCACCAAGAAATTGACATCCACCTGATGTTGATTTCTTGTTGATGTTGCAGCCACCATAATCACTATCAGAGTAACCATAGAGATTAAAATCACTATTTCTTGGATACAAGAGACCTAACTTAGGTGCTCCTTTGAGGTATCTGAGGATTCTCTTGACAGCAATTAGGTGAGACACCTTTGGAGCAGCCTGATATCTTGCACAGATGCAAGTTGCAAACATGATATCAGGTCTACTTGCTGTGAGATACATCAGAGAACCAATGATTGCTCTATACTGATGTTGATCAGTATCCTCCCCCTCAGAATCAGGGCATAAATCATGGTTTCTGGGTATGGGTGTCTTTGCTGCTTTACAATCCTTCATATCAAATCTCTCTAAGATATCATTGACATACTTAGATTGATTGATGAAGAAACCCTTCCTTCAGTTGCTTTACCTGAATTCCAAGGAAAAAGTCCATTTTTCCCATAGAACTCATCTCGAACTTCTTCTTCATAATGCTCTCAAAGTCTTTGCACATTTGGTCATTTGAGGAACCAAATATGATGTCATCAACATAGACTTGAACTAGCAAAATGTCTTTCCCAGACTTTCTAATGAAGAGAGTCTTATCAATGGTACCTCTAGTATAACCATTCTTCAGGAGAAATTGAGACAATGTCTCATACCACAGCCTAGGTGCTTGGTGCAGCCCATATAGAGCTTTATCCAACTTGCACACATAGTTTGGGTGCGTGGGTCTTCAAATCCTGGAGGCTGGCATACGTAGACTTCCCTATCTATATCCCCATATAGAAAGCCACACTTGACATCAAGCTGGTAGACAGTGAAATTCTTGGATGCAGCATAAGCAAGGAAGATCCTAACTGCCTCAAGTCTTGCAACAGGTGCAAAGAAAGATCATCAGTATAATTCCTTCCTCTTGAGTGTATCCTTGAACCACCAGTCTGCCTTGTTCTTGATAATCAAGCCTCTGTCATCTCTTTTGTTTCTGAATACCCATTGGTGCCTATAGGTACTTGACCAGATGGTAGCGGACATAGGTTCCAAACCTTTTGTCTTTGAATTGAAGCAGCTCCTCTTGCATTGATTCAACCCAGCTACTATTTCAAGGCATCTTCCACCTTCTTGGGTTCCATTTGGGATAAGAAGCATGAGTACAAGCAGACATTCCCATTGTGAGTTTGTCCCCTTGTTCTCACACCCTCAGAGACTTCCCCTATGATGTTTTCAGCTGGATGAGTATTGTGAATTCTAAGTCTTGGAATCACCTCCAGTTGCAAAGATAAGTCCAAGTTGGACATATTTTGCTCAGGAGCTTGAATACTTGGTCCAGCTGTTGTTTCAATCTCATTCAATGAGGACTGATTGAATGAAAGAGAAACATCATCATTTCTTTGCTGTGAAGCATCATTAACAGTTGCCTGTTCCTTCAAAATGCTGCTTCCATCAGCTTGGTGTTGTGCAGGATCACCTGAGAGACTTGAAGATCATCAGGTGAATCCCTTGTTGAAGTTCCACTATTTCTTGAAATGGTTATGCTGTCAGATCTTTCAATAGTGGGAACTTGATTTGTTGTAGCTCTTGGAGAACTTGGAGCAGGTCTGGGAAGCTCAAACAGTTGATCTTCATCAGAATTCTTTGAGCACCTGTTCAGCTGAAACATTCTCACAAGATGGTTTAGAATAGTTTGGAAACAATTCTAAATCAAAAATATGATCAGGGCCATTCCCCCTAACACAAGGAGTGTGCTCATTAACTACAATGTTGGAGGATTCCTCAAATTGTTGGTTTTTAATATTATAAACCCTGTAAGCTTTAGAATAGGAGGAATATCCAACAAAGATAGCATCATCTGACTTTTCAGCAAATTTTGCCAAATTGTCTTTTGTGTTAAGTATGGGTACACCTGCTGCCAAGGACCTTAGAAAGCCAATGAACGGTGGCCTCTTGTTCCATAACTCATAAGGGGTCTTTCCATGTGGCTTTACTACAAGAACTCTGTTCTGCACATAGCATGCAGTGCTGACTGCCTCTGCCCAGAATGTTAGAGGCAGCTTTGAATCAGCTAACATAGTCCGAGCAGCCTCAATAAGTGTCCTATTTCTCCTCTCAGCAACACCATTTTGTTGAGGAGTTCTAGGAGCACTGTATTGTCTGGCAATCCCTTTTGAGTTACAAAATGAGTCAAGAACAAAGTTCTTAAACTCAGTCCCTTGATCACTTCTAATTATTTTAACCTTGTGATCAACTTGATTTTCTATTTTAAGAATAAAAAGATTTTAAAGTTTCAGCAGTTTCATCTTTAGTTTTTAAAAAGAATACCCATGTAAATCTAGTAAAATCATCAACTACCACAAGGCAATATGATTTCCTTCCAATGCTCATTATACTTGTGGGACCAAATAGATCCATGTGCAATAAGTGTAATGGAGTAGTGATAGAGTTAACAACTTGGATTTATGAGAAGACCTGTGTTGTTTCCCTTTCAGGCAAGCAACACAGTTATCTTTGCAGAAAAATTCCTTTTTAGGCAAACCATGTACCAAGTTATTTTTAGCCAATTTATTCATTGTCTTAAATTGACATGACACATTCGTTTATGCCATAGTGTTGACTCATCACTATCAGCTTTGGAAAGAAAGCATGATACTTCTCCCATTGGGGAAGCATTGTTCATATCAAGCTTGTACATATCCCCTCTCCTGGGAGATCTAAGAAGCACCAATTCCTGAGGAATTGTCATCCCAGGTTTGAGGATGATGCACTCATGTTCTGTGAAAAGCATTTGATGCTTTTGATCACAGAATTGAGAAACACTTAACAGGTTGTGTTCAAGCTGTTTGACAAAATTAACTTTGTCAACTTTAACTTTCCATTGGATATACTTCCTCTGCCAGAAATATATCCTCCGGCCTCACCTCCAAACTGGACAGGACCTCCATCATAATGTTGAAATTGTTGAAGGAGAGATCTGTTCCCTGTCATGTGCCTGGAGCATCCACTATCTACAATCCAAATGTTGTTATTCTTGTCATATGGATGTCCCTGCACATAGGTGAGATAATTAGTTTTGATTGGAAACCCAAGCCTTGTTGGTCTTGGGTTCTTCCAATGAGAGTGACATGATTGAACCAAAATTTATGCATGGGGGTTCAATTGATGTCTTTGAAGAAGAGGTTTGGGCTACAGCATCTTCCTTGATCTTCCATTCCATCCCTTGGTTGATCATAGAAGATGAGCTTGTTGAAGCTTTGTAGCTTGGCATTCTTCCGAAGCTTCTTTCTTTTCGGAAGAGACCTTCACCACCTTTTCTTCCGAAGGCAGTCTTCTTCTGGGATGGTTTCAAGGGGACTTTGTGAGTCTTTCAACTTTAACTTCCGAAGCCTTTTCCTTTCGAAGAAGAGTTTTCTTCCGAGAGAAGCCTTGCTTCGGAAACAAGCTTTCCCTTTTTCATCACTTGAACCATTTGATATGGTCCAAATGTGAAACCTTCCCTGACTCCTTCTCTTTTAACATTATTTGCATAATGTGTGCTAGCAGGATTGTAGTAACAATCTTTAGCCATGTGGTTTTGCAGACCATAAATTATGCATGCAATGTTAATTTTCTGGGAATGAGATGGTTGCTGTTTCTTGTTCTTTTCTCCTCATCAGCAACCTTTCCCTTCAACTTCTGATCCTTTGGTAGGATACGAGTACTGGTACTGTACTCTTTTCCTGAATCAGAAGGTCCAAGCACCTGAAATCCTGCTGATATGAATACACCCTTTTGTTTTGGGTCTATCTTCAGTTTGGATTCAGCCACCTTCTTGGCAGTTTTCCGGCTGCTTTAGCCCTGCTTCTTCTGGCTTTGGTGGTCAGGGTTTGATCATCATTGGCTGGGGAGGGCACAATTACCTGTTCCTTCCCTGTGATGGTCATGGTCTCCATAGTTGCATCACTCTTTGACTCTTTAGAAGGTGGGTCAACAGATGGAACCTCTTGCTCTTCAGTACCACACCTTGGTTGTCTTACAGACTCATAAGAGTGTGGTGGAGCAATTTCATTGGTTCCCAACCCACTTTTGTTTTGATAACAAAGTTTGGAGTGAGAGGATGATGCAAGTATGGCTTGGAAGTTTTGCTCGGAAATAGCATACTTCCTGGCTTGAGCCTCAGCAGTGACAAGCTGGGCTTGAGCCTCAGTCAATTTGGATATTAAATCCTTGATTTGAGTCTTGTAGTTGGTGTGTTCATGTTTTAAAAGAGATATATTTTTCTCTAACTCCTCAATTTTCTTTTGGTAGTCAGATTCAGCCCTTTTAAAGTCAGATTTTAGCACATTTAAAGACTCAATATCGGATTTAATTTCCATATTGTAGTCCTGGTACAATTTAACCTTAGCAATACAAGCAGGGGTACAGAGATGTTCATATACCTTATTTTCATCTGTTCCTGCCATGAGTGCTTGAGCAGGAGTCACATCTTGAACCATAAAGCTCCAGTCAACTTCTTGAGCCATTGCTGCTGTTTCAGTTGACTTTCCGTTGGGCTTTGATGTAGAAGGATGTGTGGAGGCCTGTGAGGTTCCCGGGTTGGACATGGGAGCCTTGCATTCCCTTGCAAAATGGCCAAGCTGGTTACAGTTGTAACATTTAGCCTTGCTTTTGTCAAACCCAAACTTGCTAGTGATTGGGTTTTGAGGGAATTGCCTTCCAGTTCTCTTAAAGAACTTCTTCGCTCTATAGGTTAGAAGAGCCATTTGTTGGACAATGTCCACATACGCTATGTCATCTGGACTGAAGCACTCAAGATCATCAAAGCAGAATTGATGATCATTGGAGTGTCCACTCACTGAGACAAACGCACAGCCCTCCTGAAAGGAGCTTTGCTGAGCTTGATGAGACCTTGGAGTCTCAGGGAATGTGATGTACGGCCCAGATGAACAAGATGGCTGCTGGGTGTACGACAGGTACTGCTGAGACTGGGAGATACCTGAGCCTTCAGCAACCATTAAAGCGTCGCTGGCAGGAAGGCTCAAGGGTCTGCTTGCTTGGTGACCCTTCTTGCTTTCCATTTCCAAACGGTATCCATCAAGGATCCCATAGAGTTCGGTCATGGTGAGTGTGTTTAAATTCTCTGTTCTCTTGATGGAGACACAGTAGAAAGTCCACTCATTGGGTAGAGCACTCATAAACTTTCTAGTAAGGTCTCTAAGTTCCTGAGTAATTCCCACATATTGGAGGGAGGAGATAAGATCCATATACCTGAAATATTGCTGGCTAAAAGTTTCTCCAGCAACATAGGTGAAGTTCTCAAACTGCTGCTTCAGTGAGTCCTTCTTTGAATCATTAGAGCTTGAGTACATTTGAGCAAGAGCATCAAAGAGTTCTTTGGCTGACTTACAATGCTCAAACCCCACCATGATGGAGTTTGGGATTGCAGTCATAAGAACAGTCATAGCATTGCTGTCTATGTCAAGCTTCTTCCTGTCTTCATCGGAGTAGTCTTCAACGGCCTTCTCGATCATGGCACTGTTTCCACCAGCAACTTTTGGCTTGTACGGGCCATTAACGATGGACTGCCACATCTTGCTATCCTGGTATCTGATGAAGCCTTCCATTCTTCTGCTCCAAGACCTGAAGTTTTCAGGGTCGATGATGGGAGCTTTGGTCATCGTTCCCATTTCAACTTCAGATTTGATGAGGGCCATTTTTGAGTGAGGTATAAGGAGGAGTGAAAAACTGGTTGATTAGGATGGTAAGATCTCACAATCAAGAGCCTAAAAAGCTCTGATACCAATTGCAGGATCGGGTTTTGTCACTTAACACTTGTAATTCTCTCGAACTCACTTATGATATCACTCAAACAAGATGAAGCAATGCCTTTAATAAGAGTTGATAATAATATAATAAGTAATCAAAGGAACAAGCAGAAGTATTTTCAAGGTACTTGTATATATTACTTCTCAACTCAAGATTACAAGACACTTACAAGCATGAAACAAGAGCTACAATGAGAAACTATATATACCAGATCCTACAGCCGGTTATACTTGATACCACCTGGAAACCTACGACTAAAGCATATACTATAATGCTATAGTTAAGGTATCTTAGATAAAGTATTATCTAAGATATGGTAGTCATGACATGTCCATGACTTACCTTTTGTCACCAACTAAAGATAGCAACTGTACTTAACATAAAAGGTAAACAGTAGATTAAAGTATGGTCCACTCATGGCTTTTGACAAAACGCCATGCAGTATCTCAGAGATTTGCAGCGGAGTGTCAGACAGACCATACTTATGTCTACTGGATAATAGAAGTGTCTTCCGAAGGTTAACTGGCTTCGGAAGAACAAGTTCTTCCGAAGCCACTTATACTTCGGAAGATGCTTCTATGCTTCCGAGGCTTTGAGGACTTCTTTATACTTCGGAAGTTGACTTCAGAATTTTGTCTTTAAATCTTGATCTTCGGAAGTAACTTCTTTATCTTCGGAAGTTGGAGTTTTCCTTCGGAAGTGTATTTTACACTTAGACTTCGGAAGAGCTCCTTCTTCCTTCGGAAGGTCCACACTTGGCTTCGGAAGTCCTTTGTATGTTGTACTCAAAATCTTGTAAGGGACATAGTTTTGGTTGCAACAGCCTTTCTAGATCTAACAAACTCCCCCTAGGCTGATGCTACCAAAACTTCACTTATTTCTGCTTCTCAAAGTTTTCAGCACCAGGGACAAAAGATATTTGTCTGTCTCTCTGTTCTTCCCGGAAGTAGTGCTGAGAAGCTTGTACAAGTCATTCGTGGATAGGAGATCCAGTCTATCACTTTGAATGATATGTACCCTTTGTTGTGACCCCCTGAAGAAGTTAGTTGACGGGAGTTGTAGTCATACTCCCATCTAACTATGGACTCAAGTTCAGGACCTTCAACCATTTGAAGAAAGGCTTTGCCTTTGGTTGCCGATCCTTTCCTTTCCTCCTCCTCTCTCAGTTTTAACTCCTCTTCGACCTTGCTTCTGGCAGTAAGCTCGGCCATGTGAAGGCTGCCTAGATGATTTCTGATGTGGGCAGCTACATCGGAGTTTGAAGGGTTGGAGAATGGTTTCTCTGCTAACTCAGCAATATCAAATCTGCTTAAGTGTAGCAGAGATAAGGCATTCAGCCTGTTAAACTCACCATTCTCTCTCTCAACAACAAAGTTGTGAGAAGAGTCTTCGAACCTCCACTGGACTTAGGGTTTTGTCACTTAACACTTGTAATTCTCTCAAACTCACTTATGATATCACTCAAACAAGATGAAGCAATGCCTTTAACAAGAGTTGATAATAATATAATAAGTAATCAAAGGAACAAGCAGAAGTATTTTCAAGGTACTTGTATATATTACTTCTCAACTCAAGATTACAAGACACTTACAAGCATGAAACAAGAGTTAAAATGAGAAACTATATATACTAGATCCTACAGCCGGTTATACTTGATACCAGCTGGAAAACTACGACTAAAGCATATACTGCAATGCTATAGTTAAGGTATCTTAGATAAAGTATTATCTAAGATATGGTAGTCATGATATGTCCATGACTTACCTTTTGTCACCAACTAAAGATGGCAATTGTACTTAACATAAAAAGGTAAACAGTAGATTAAAGTATGGTCAACTACATGGCTTTTGAGAAAACGCCATGCAGTATCTCAGAGATTTGCAGCGGAGTGTCAGACAGACCATACTTATATCTACTGGATAATAGAAGTGTCTTCCGAATGTTACTGGTTTCGGAGGAACAAGTTCTTCCGAAGCCACTTATACTTCGGAAGATGCTTCTATGCTTCCGAGGCTTTGAGGACTTCTTTATACTTCGGAAGTTGACTTCAGAATTTTGTCTTTAAATCTTGATCTTCGGAAGTAACTTCTTTATCTTCGGAAGTTGGAGTTTTCCTTCGGAAGTGTATTTTACACTAAGACTTCAGAAGAGCTCCTTCTTCCTTCGGAAGTTCCACACTTGGCTTCGGAAGTCCTTTGTATGTTGTACTCAAAATCTTCTAAGTGACATAGTTTTGGTTGCAACAGCCTTTCTAGATCTAACAGTATGTGTATATATATATATATATATATATATATATATATATAGATATATATATATATATATAGATATATATAGATACATATATAGACATACATATATACATACATACATATATACATACATACATAGATATACATACATATATACATACATACATATATATATATATATATATATATATATATATATATATATATATATATATATATATATATATATATATATATATATATATATATATATATATATATATATATATAGATACACATATATATATATACACATATATACATACATACATATATATATACATATATATATATATATATATGTTGCAGGATCGGGTTTGTCACTTAACACTTGGATTTCTCACAAACTCACTTATATCCACTCAAATCAGATGAAGTAGAATCTCTTCTAAGACTTGGTAATAATATAATAAGTAGTAAAGAACACAAAGAAATAATTTTCAAGGCACTTGTATATATTACTTCTCAACTCAAAGTATTACAAGATTCTTACAAGCATAAAACATGAGTTACAATGAGAAACTATATATACTAGATCCTACAGCCGGATATACTTTGATACCAGCTGGAAACCTAAGACTAAAGCATATACTACAACGCTAAAATTAAGGTATCTTAGATAAAGTATTATCTAAGATATGATAGTCATGACATGTCCATGACTTACCTTTTGTCACCAACTAAAGTTGGCAACTGTACTAACTTATAAAGGTAAATAGTGGAATAAAGTATGGTCAACTACATGACTTTTGAGAAAACGCCATGTAGTATCTTAGAGGTCTGCAGCAGAGTGTCAGAGAGACCATACTTATGTCCACTGGATAATAGTAGTGTCTTCCGAAGGTAAGTTGACTTCGAAAGAACGAGTTCTTCCAAAGCCACTTATACTTTGGAAGAGGCTTCTATACTTCCAAGGCTTGAGGACTTCTTTCATACTTCGGAAGTTGACTTCTGATCTTTCACTCTAAATCTTGATCTTCGAAAGTGAATACTTTGTCTTTGGAAGTTGGGGTTTCCTTCGGAAGTTGGTTTTACACTTTGTCTCCGGAAGAGCTCCTTTTTCCTTTGGAAGTTCCACACTTAGCTTCGGAAGTCCTTTATTAGTTGCGCCAAAATAGTCTAAGTGATTTGGTTTTGGTTGCACCAGCCTTTCTAGATCCAACAAACTTCCCTAGGTTGATGCTACCAAAACCTCACTTGTTTCTGCTTCTTAAAGCTTTCAACACCAGGGACAGAAGATATTTGTCTGTTTCCTTGTTCTTCCCTGAAGTGGTGCTGAGAAGCTCGTACAAGTCATTAGTGGATAGGAGATCCAGTCTATCACTCTGAATGACATGTACCCTTTGTTGTGCCCCCTTGTAAAGAGTTAGTTGACGGGAGTTATAGTCATACTCCCATCTAACTATGGATTCAAGTTCAGGACCTTCAACCATGTGTAGAAAGGCTTTGCCTTTGGATGTTGATCCCTTCCTTTTCTCCTCCTCTCTCAGTTTCAACTCTTCTTTAACCTTGGTCCTAGATGTTAGCTCGGCCATATGAAGACTACCTAGATGATTTCTGATATGAGCAGCTACATTAGAGTTGGAGGGGTTGGGGAATGGCTTCTCTGCTAACTCAGCAATATCAAATCTGCTTAAGTGTAGCAGAGATGAGGCACTTAACCTGTTGAGCTCTCCATTGTCTCTTTCAACAACAAAGTTGTGAGAAGAGTCTTCGAACCTCCACTGGATGATCTTCTTCCTAGGCACAAGAGGTTGTCCTGGCACTCGGTCACCTTTCTTGGTATCCAGCAGAGTCACCAGCCTTCTCCTTAGCTTCTTTTCTTCCTCATTCAAAGTATCTGAAATGAGGTCAAGGAGATTTGCAGCTTGGTCCAATGTTCCTCTGGGCAGATCTAGAAATTGATCTCTAGTGAGGGAACATGAGGATCCATCAACATAATTCAATTTGACAGAATCCTCCTCACAGGAGATGTCGCTCAGGGTTGTGCAATTGATGAGCTTTGTCTTGATTGCCTTGAACTCCTCTAAGGGGAGATGTTTAGAAGGCTGAGGGGATGGTTTGAGAGGTTGTTGGGTTGGTTGAGGTGTTTGGGTTCTAGCTAGTGTTTTGGGTTGGAGGATATGTAGTTTAGGCGGTTGAGGTGAAGAGGTTCGTAAGGGTGATGGTGTAGGTTCAGGGGTGTATGGTTCAGTGGTTGGTTCAGTTTTGATTGGGAATGGGAAAGGAATTAGTTCAGGTTGTGGTTGGGTTCGAGGTTGGGTTTGAGTAGTTGATTTAAAGATCATCCCCTGTCCCCTTCTGTTCATCTCCTTCCTCTTCCCCAAGCGAATATCAGCCTTAATGTCACTGTCATGTCGCTGGAGGGTCTTTTCAGACATAGGACCCACCTGCCTGCCAGAGAAGCCATGAGCCCGGAGATAGTTCTTCATCTAGGCTTCTCACCTATCTTCTTGGCAGCAGCTAGTCCTGCTTTTTCCTTCTTCCTCTTCAGCATCAGCTTTTCCTTGGCAGCTTTCTTTCTCTCTTTCTCCATTTGATCTTGCTCGTTGTTGAAGAGCCATAAGATCGTATCATTGTTATGTGGAGATAGTTCTTCTAGAGAGAAACCTCTGGAGGTTAGGAAAGTTATCCTTTCCCTCCTGAGCTGCTGATCAGCTTTTCTTTCTTTCCTCTCCCTTTCTTCCTCTAAGGCCAACCTTGTTGCCTCTTCTCTTTGCTGTTTTTGCAGCAAAGTTGCCTTTTCCAGCTCAACTAACTCCTCTAGTGGTAGGAGGAGTAAATCTTCACTCGCAGCTCCTACACTGACAAGTCTGTCAATGATTTCTACTCTTCTTCTATTGTTTACTGCCTCCTGGTTGGCTGCAGCTGCTTTGCTACTGGCAGCTAGCAGTTTTCAGCTGGAAGTCTACCTTTTCTTTTGAGTTTTTCTAACCTTTCTTCCTCCTGAAGCTCTTCCTTAGTCATCTTCCTCTTTCTTTTGATGTCTTTGGAAGTGCTAGACTTTGAGGGTTTTTGGATGGAAGGTTTAGGTTGACTAGTAGAAATGGAAGCTGGAGTTAATGTGGATGTTTGAGCTAGGGGTTGGGTGAGAAAATCCTCCCTATTAACCTCAGATGCAAGTTCTAGGATTGCATCTGTGACTATTAGATTATCGGATAAGGAGAGTAGTCCTTCCACAGCTGCAATCTCAGCTTCGGAAGATTGAAATTGTTCTTCAAAGGCTTTGACTTGTGCTTCGGAAGTCTGTGCGAATGCACTATCTATCCCAACTGTCTCAGTTACTGGGCCATTAGTCCTTGTTTCCCCTTCGAAGTTAATCTTAGGTTCCACTTGGACCTTAGGTTGACCAACTTTCTCAACAATGGTAGAAGGTGCATTTAACCTCTGAAGCTCTTAAGCTCCAAAGTAAATCACAGACAAATCACGACTTGGCTGTTCAATAAGAGATTCCAACAAGAACTTGTTGAAGAACTTGTTGAGATCTTGGAGCATCCTTTGATCCACTTGAATTACAACTGGAGGAGGCTCAAGAAAAACTAAAGCTTGTTGCTTAGGGTATTTTGAGCTTATGGAAGTGAGAGCTTGATTTTGTGGTTCCTCTTGTCTTTGGCTTTGTCCCTGAACACTCTCCACCTTTTTGGTAGCATCATCTTGAGAGCTTGATGAGCTAGAGGAAGAGGTAAATGAGACCTGAATTGGTACGTGCCTAACAGACCTCTCAATCTGTTTCTCAGCTAGTTTCGCCTTGAGATTTTCAATCTCAAGTTGCTGAGTGGCAGACCTATCCTTTAAAGTCCTAACCTTAGATTCAAGACTTGAGACTTTAGAAAGTAGGTCTTCAATGGTGAGTTGCAGTCTTCCCTTATCTTCTTTTGAAGAATCACAGGGAGATGAGGTAACATACCTAGTATGTTCATCCTCACCACCAGATGTGGGTTCTTGGCGCCCTGCTTTCCCTTGCTCAGTAATGTCTCTTTCAGAGTCATCAAACGGCATGGTTGCCATAAATTCAGTCTCAGTAATGTTACCACTGTCCTGATGGTCCATTAAGGCTCCTTCAGTAGTGGCAGCGGAATATACATGAGTCCCCTCCATATTAGTGGGACTCACCTCAGTAAAGGCTTGCTGATGGGGGCTAGAGATAAAAGAACTCTCTGGGCTCTGTTGATCCTTGAGAGGGTGTTGTGGATCTACTTCATTGCTCTAAAGAGACATAATCTCTTCATCAGCTTCTATTAGTAGGTTAGTAAAGGATATAGATGTGAAGCCTAATGACCCGAGACTTTGATCAATGTCTAAAGGCAATGAGCCTGTGGTGGGGTTGTCCCTTTTTGGCTGCTCAGGGGAGTATAAAGACTCCCCCTGAGGGTTTTCAGCTTGGGTTCGGGCTCATGGGTCTGAGACTGAGGAGACTCAAGACCCATATTAAGGTCAATTGTGAAGGATGGTTGGACCTCAGGCTTAGTGGGAGCCCATTGTTCCACTATAGCCTTTTTGGATAGAACAAGAGGAGCTTGTTCAATCAGAGAAGATTGAACAAGGGTTTGTTTGGGGTGTCTTTGATAAGTTATGGTGATGGGGGGAGAAGGTAGATTTGGCAATATGAGGGTAGTTGCTTGTGTGGGTTCATCACCTGTAGGATTAATAGCGATATCACCAGAAGCCATTGGCTCAGTCATAACTGGAAGAAGTGCAGTATATCTTCCAGTGAAGTTGGTGGACACTCTCTTCAAAGTCTTGAAGATGGTCGGCCTCATTTGAGGAACAATCAGAGCAGCTGCACAGACAAGCTTACTCTGGTCCAGCTCATAATTGATTATGTGCTGAAGAAACCTGGGATACATGAAGAATGTGTCCCATTGAAGGTTTCCCATAAGATTGGTCAGTACAAATCTTGAGTAGTTGAAGCGGAGGCTTCTCACCAAACCATGAACTAGGAACCCAAGTTCATATGGGATTTGATCCCATCCCCCAGATTTGTTGGACAAGCAATGAAATACTACATGCAGCAGGAACTTACAGTTGTAAGAGAAGTTGAACTTGTAAACGGTTGACCTGTTAACATCTCCACCATATCCCATTTGTATATAAGTGTTGTCCAAATCTGCTTTGGGTAACTCTGTAGGAGCGCCCTCATCATGAAGCTCTAGATGCTCCCTAATGAGTTGTTCAGAAATGACCAACTCCTGGCCACAGATGCTCAATCTTATGACATGAACCCATTTAGGGTTTCAATCTGACCATTTGCCCAAAATTCAGACATATGATTTTGTTAGGATCTAGTATTTGCACAAAACACCAACTGATTAACGTGTAAACCAAACCAAATAGTGCGGAATCCTATATGATTGGCGATCCAATCAGTGAGAACGCACGTAGAAACAATAAGGTATTGAATCTAACGTTAAGAAGCGATTAGGAATCGATCTACAGCGTTCTATGAACTTGGAGTATGAACTTGGAGGCTTCTGGACGGCTAGGGTACGTCTGGAGTCGAATTGGAATGAATGTTTCCGTTTTTCCACGAATTAGGTGGTATTTATAGGTTAGGGTTGCTCATTCGTGCGACTGAACCATTAGTATGGTTCAGTCGTGCGATTGAGCCATGCGGTTGATCCATTCGCACGACTGAGTGTTCAGTCGTGCGACTGAGCCAATCTCATGTTACAATCATACGACTGATCCAGTCTCCTGGTTCAGTCGTGCGACTGAGTCATTCGCCTGAAGTTGTTCATGCGTATGGTCCATTCGCATGGGCCATTCGCATGAGAACTTCATGTTGCTAAGTTTGAATGTATTCATTAATATAACATTATGTGTATCAATTCAAACAATCACAAACCTATATAACCAATTCAATATCAACTCATTAATGAAATATTAAACATTATAAATCACAAACAAACATTCTCATTTCATTAATATCCCAACCATTACATCAGTGTAAGACAAACAAGACATATTGCATTCATATCAGGATCTAGGTACATATGTATCAACAAACTCCCCCTTGGACCTAGATCTATCTAATGTCTTACCTTCTGCATCACCTCTTCATACTTGTTGTACTTTTCCTCTCTTGTGACTCCTGCCTGTATCTCAAACGCAAAGCAGAGTCTTATGACATTTTGGAATTGGAGGGCTTGTACAATATCTTGTGTGTCATAGAATAGTGACCACTTGTATAATGTGTAAACATCATTAGCAGACAAGTTAGTGAGCCACATTGGGTCAAACACCCTGATGGTATCCATTTGACCCTCTTTATTTAGAACTATGACCGCCTCCCCTGTTCTCCAATCATAGTACCACCACTTAAAGTGTGGAGTGAAGTCCTGTGGCATCTCCCTGAGAGGGATTCTTGATATTGTTCTTCGAGGACTCCACTTCAACACTATCTTGGGCTTACCAGTGATGGGATAAACATCAGATCGTCTGATATACCTCATAGGTTGTTGAGGTTTGAAGTTGACCCACCTGGTGTAGTACTCTTTCTTCAGGGCATCCTCAAATTAGCCTGACATTTTCCTTGGGTCAGCATATAGTAGCTTCAATTTCGCCAGCTGGTTGAGCTTTAAACCAGGTAGAGTCTTTAGATCTAGTGGAAATCTAAAGTACTCTATGCCCTTCTCCCTCTTTATGGCATAAACATTAAGATCCTCAAAATGTGCCCACGCAATAATTCTGCCTGACACCTTATGATGTTTCTTCACTCTGTAGAGTTTGGTGTAGACAGTCTGTTTAGGAGCGGCGCGTTGGGCTCGGATTTCCTCGAAACATGTAGCCCATTCTGCCGTTCTGATATCAACATCGTCGTTTGAGGCTTGGGCATTTCCTTCAGTTTTCTCAGACTCTTGCTCCATCTGATCCAATACCTCAAATGTATCACTAACTAGGGATTCACCCAGATTAGAAACCACATTTCCCTCGTTGTCAGCATACTGAGGATAATGCTCTGCTGTGACGTCTTCGATTTCTATCTCATCAATGTCGTTCAGCTCTTCGTCACTGGTAGACTCACAAGTTGGAGCATCCTTAATGATCTCATCTGGGTTCAGCTTGAACATCTCAGCCAGTTGCTCATTTGAAATATCATGAATTATTTCCCCTTCTTCAGGGGTATAACTCACTGATCTCCTGACAATCCCTTGCAGAACAAGAATCATAGTCAATTGAGTCTTGACCTGCTGAAGGGGAGCAACATCAAATTCGTCCCTTTGAAAGTTTGGATCTACTTGATTTAAACATGTAACACATCAAATATTAGTTAATAATCAAGACAGAAATACATTAATCTTATATAAACATTAAATACATAAGTTTAATATTCAAGTACGAAAGCTATCAAATACACAAACGTCTAATCATTACTTTTGTCTTGAATAGCTGGATCATCACTAGGTGAGGCAGAAGAAGAAGCTCTTTGTTCTTGATTTCTCTTTGATCGTCTTTCTTGACCCTGAGCTGAGGCAGATGCAGCTGCATCTCCTCCTTCATCATCATCATCCTCCTGCCTTTCCTCTGTCTTTTCTTCCTCATTCCCTTCATCATCATCACTCTCTTCATCTTCATCCTCATCCTCATCCTCATCATCATCATCATCACCATCATCACCATCTCCTTCCTTTATCTTCAGAGGCTCATCTTTAGTTCCTTTGAGCTTGAGCATGATAGTCCTTTTAGCATCCTCCAACTCCTCAATCTTCCTTGCTGATACGGCTTTATGTTCCTGGAGTTGGGCAATCTCTTGGCTCTGAGCAGCCATTTGCTGGGCCTGCTGCTCAATAAGCTGAGTCTGTTGAGAGATCTGCTGGGACTATGCAGCTGTGAGATCTGCCAGCTGACGAATCTGCGCAGTCTTCTTGTCATCGGCTGCTAACAGACGCATCACCATACGGTTCAGCGCTGATAGCTGTTCCTCTACCCCAATGGGAGGTAGAGGTGATCCATATAGATGGGTGGGATGTGATGATGGCCCGGCTTGGTGGCTAGTGGTAGTGGTGGTGGCAGTGGTGAAGATGGGGTTAGGTCTAGATGATATTGGTGGTGATGTAGGTGTGAATGATATGGTGGTGGATGGGATATATGTAGTGGTGGGTGGTGTGGTGACAGTAGTAGGGGGTGTGGTAGTGGTAGTGGTAGCTGTGGTGGTGGCTGTGGTAATGGATGGTGTGGCTGTAGAGGTGGTAGTGGTGGTGGCAGAGGTGGTGGCTGTGGTGGTGATGTAGGTGAGTCTGCGCTTCTTCTTCTTCATGCCTTGGGGCTGAGCCATCCTTTTCTTCCTCGATCCTGTCGAGGAGGATGCTTCCCCTTGAACACGGCTTGATGGCTCTGGAGCATAGGTCGGGTCAGCAGCAGTCTCTCCCGATCCACTGGGGCGTTCACCAACCGCCCGGAGCCCATGTTCTGTGGGAATGACTTGACTTCCCACAGTCCTAGTAAGTGGCTCCTCATCTAACTCTTCATCATCCTCACCAGGTGTAAAATCCTGGTGAAACCCAGCCGACTCTGCTATATCTCTAGTGGGGGTAGATACTGGAGGTGTACTATCAGTAGCTGTGCCCCTCGGTCGAGTGGGCATGGTATCTCCAGCATCCCCGCTATCATCATCATCAGAGTCATCGGAGGGTAGAGCAATCTGCTCAACATCTGAATCACTGTCAGCGTGGCGCCACTTCCTCCGAGCTGGCACCACATAGTCCTCACGGGCCAGATGCCCAAACAATCGCCTGACAAGGGGTTTCACCTGCTTCCCCCTGTACACCTTCATCCGGCCTAAGGTGGTATCATCCATCACCTCAAGCACTACAGCATCATCCTTCTCCTTCGGCAGGGAAGGGAGCTTCTGGTCAATAATCATCTGCATGAATCGGGGGTAGATGCAGCAGCCCTCCTTCCTTTTCCCCTTAATGTTCTCCACCAGATAGGTGAAGATCATCCTGGAGAAGCTGAACGGATGGTTCAGCACCAACGCTACATAGGCGTTTTGGATCTGGTCCGACAACTCATCAAATCCTCCCTTCCTGGACGTTATGCACTTCAGCAGTACGTGAGCAAGGTACTTGAACTGGGGACACAGGTTGCTTTTGTTGAGCACGCCTGCGTTGATGTCCCAGAGTACTTAGCTCGTAGAAAACATCTTCTGACAGTAAGGGATGTAGTCTAGTAGGATAGTCAGCATCGTCCCCCAACTGCAGCACAATCCTGAGATCCTCAGCCTTTCCAAAGATAGTACTCCTGATACGATAAGGCTCAGAAGATCTGTCAACTACTGCACCTTCCCAGAATGCCTCCTGTATAGAACGATACGGAGTACATGGAGTAGATATAGCGTGAGCAATCCTCGATCTCCTTAGGAAGGTGATAATGCCAGAGAAGTTTGAAGCATTTCTGGATGTCAGATCCAGATGGGCACAAATGTTATGCTTAGTACTCATGGTCCAGTGACTCGCCATCTGTTACACAATGAAAATAAACATTAAGATCTGTTGGCTAATGATGTCTTGAATAACTTGGACTTGAAAACATTCTGTTATGTCATGCGAATGAGGTTGTGCGACTGAGATCAAGTCGTGCGAATGAGCAGTGCGACTGAGATCCAGTCGTGCGAATGACCCCATACGTACGACTGAGTGTGCGACTAGACTCTTACGTATGTAGACTCATGCGGTTACACCAGTCATGCGACTGAACTCATACGCATGGTTCAGTCGTGCGGTTTAGCTATTCGCACACCTCAGTCGTGCGACTGAAGTTCATCAACCTGTCCATTCGCATGTTTTTCTGACTGTTCAATTCAAATTCAATTTTCCACCAATTTTGAGGTTTAGACTTCGTGTTCTGGTTCATTAGACTCGCAATCCATTAGTTTAACACCTAACAACTTTAATTTCATTTGGTTACGTCGTTTAGTTAGGTTATTTGGCCACAAATGTTACGGTTTTTCTAATGAGTCCGATTGTAACGATTATGCATCAACTTGAATGATATAACGATGGTTCTGCCCCGCAAATTACCTGTAGAGTCAGTGCAAATAGTCAGTCCACGAGAAACAAGGTTTTATGGTGATCAAACAAAAATTTGGCAGAGTAATGTTAGTCGTGCGAATTAGGGCAAATATGTGGGTGATGAGTCTCTGCGACCGACTCCCCCTCAATTTATAGTAAACTTGACTTCAATCGTACGACTGGGCTCATACGCACATTTCATACGGGCGAATGGGCCTCAGACGTGCGATTGGATCAGTCGCCCCCCTTCAGTCGTCCGACTGGAGTTCAGTCGTGCGGCTTACTCATTCGTTCGCTCTTAAACATCCGACTGGGTAATTCGTATTGGCCATTCGGTTGAATGGTCCATACTCATGGTCCATTCGTGCGAATGGCTCCCATTCGTGCGAAAGTCTCCCATTCGCATGATAAGTCCATACTCATGGTCCATTCGTGCGAATGGGTCATACTTATGAAATTTTATGCATTTCTTACCATTTGACATTTAAGCCCCTTTTAAACTATAGAATCAACATTATACTCATTTGATCATCTCAGAAATGATCATTTTAACTTGAAAAACTTTTGATCATCTCAGACGTGATCCTTTTAAACACTTTGTCACCTCAGACGTGACCCATTTATCTTTTGAAAACACATGTGGTCATCTCAGACATGACCCTTTTAGGTGATTTAATCCCTTACTGAATTCCATGATGTAGTCCGACAACAAACAAACTGAAATGACTAAATAATAGAAAATTAAATGAAGTACAAAAAATTAAACTTCTTTTTGACTTTTTGTGAGAGGTAAATCCTAAGATAGTAATCTACTGGATTCGGTTCCGGAATAGGCAGCTTCGATTTAGTTTGACTATACCTGGACCAATTCAATTGTGGAATCATACAGGCAAGTCAAATCATTAGGAACTTGTTATCAAAACCTTTTGATGCTCACTTCTTGGTTTTCATCCAGAGTCGTTAGCAAATTTAGGAAATCATACTGGTACTATTAGATTTTCACATTGATTTGGACTTTCAAGAATTGTAGCCACGATGATTGTCAGTATATTTGTCCTCTTAAATCCATACACAGACTTTTGACACAGATTGGTGATAGTTTAAGGTTTAATTATTTCAACCAACATTTGTGGATCCCACACTTATATGGTAATCAACATTCCTCAGGAGATTTTGAGCGGTGTACGAGTATTTTGACAAGAAGAGACTATTCTTAGAGCTTTCAAAGAGAAGCCAATCCTCAGGTCAGTGCCATCGCACAGCAGAGAGGCGGCATACACAATGAATTCTAGAATATATAGGTTATGCTTATCCTCAGGTCAGTGCCATCGTACAACAGAGAGGCACACAACCTATCTTCTTGTTAGAGCATCTTTAATTTTCTTTTTCACATAATGCACCAACAACATAAGTTATTAGCTTGATAGCATTTGGTTTTCATTTTTTTTCGTGCTTTGCTCTATTTATGGTCATCCGCACACATTTGTGGCGTTTACATGCTCATTTCCCCTTATTGGAATATTGTTGATTGTGTTAACTAGTGATAAGATGGGAGCCCACAGTCAGTTGAACAACTTAATTTGATCTTGAGATCACCAATCAGGTCTAATCATCTATTGTGTTGAATCTACCGACATATCATCTGTGGTCTAGCAACCTCTAGGTCTACTTTCGTTGTGTTACCTTAGTAGTTACCAATTTTTCTATCATATTTCCTTTTATATTGCTCAGACTACACAGACTTATACTTTGAATTTTGCATCTTGTCCAAATTAAATTTTAAAGTCCCTCTTGATTTGTTCCTGTGTACTATCATTTTCCAAAGTATTTGAATCGGTATCACAGATACGATCTACCTTCTATCAGCTAGCCTTTCCTTCTCCCTCGTTTTTTTTTAATATTACTGGCTGACCTATTCTCCCCCTAAAATTCTAAAATCATAACCGACTTACGTATTTTAGGATTTTAATAGACAGCTAAATAACATGGATTTAATTTAAACAAAAAAATAGAATAAATAAAGAAAATAAAAGCAAAATTTTAAAAAATAGACTAAACTGCATCGGACTACACATGGTCATCATCTGGAATGACATCACTTTTCTTTTTAACGCCGTTGATCTCTAACAGATATAGAAAACGTGGTTTGTCAAAAGCTTTTGTATAGAGGTCAGCGCGTTGAAAATCAGTATTTATCTTTACCACATCGATTAAATTCTTTTCAAAACAGACCCGTATAAAATGATATTTAATACCGATGTGTTTGGTCTTAGGATGTTGTACTGGATTTTTAGTTACTAAAATTGCAGCAGAGTTATCAACAAAAATAGGAGTAGAAGAGAAAATTAAACCGTAGTCACGCATTTGCTGTTGAATCCAAATGATTTGTGAACAGCAACTTGCAGCAGCAACGTATTCGGCTTCACAGGTTGACAATGCAACCGAGGTCTGCTTCTTACACTGCCAGGTCACTAATCTCCTCCCAAAGAATTGACACCCTACTGATGTAGACTTGTAATTCATCTTGCAGCCCCCGTAATCCGAGTCACTATACGCCGTGAGTTCAAAGTCATCATCATGAGGATACCACAACCCAAGTGTGGGTGTGCCCTTCAGATAACGAAATATCCTTTTGACCCCGATCAGATGGTTAACCTTCGGCTTAGCCTGATATCTAGAACATAGACATGTAGCATACATGATGTCAGGTCTTGAGGCAGTGAGGTACATGAGAGATCCAATCATTCCTCGGTACATTGTTGCATCTACCAGATCTCCATTTTCATCAGGTGCTATATCATGGTTTGTAGCAAGTGGAGTCCCAGCTGCAAAAGCATTCTCCATATCAAACCGACTGAGAATGTCTCCCACATACTTGGTCTGATGTAGAAAAATCCCTTTGGATGTCTGATCCACCTGTAACCCGAGAAAGAATTTCATCTCCCCCATAGCACTCATCTCAAACTCCGCATTCATTACTGCTTCAAATACTTTGCATAATCCTTCGTTCTTTGAGCCGAAGATTATGTCATCGACATAGATCTGTACTAGCAGTAAGTCTCCATCTTTTTCTTTGATAAACAATGTGCAGTCAATGACTCCCCTGCGAAAGCTGTGTTTCACAAGATGAGTCGAGAGTTTCTCATACCAGGCCCTTGGAGCTTGAGGAAGCCCGTATAAGGCCTTGTCGAGTTTGTAAACTCTGTCCCGATGAGAAGGATCTTCAAATCCATCGGGTTGACTGACATAAACTGTCTCTCGAATTTCACCATGAAGGAATGCACTCTTCACATCTAATTGATAGACTTTGATCTTCATATACGATGCATAGGCAAGGAAGATACGGATGGCTTCCCTCCTTGCCACGTGTGCAAACACTTCATTGTAATCAATCCCCTCGACTTGTCGAAATCCCTGAACTACCAGTCGAGCCTTGTTCCTGATAATGACGCCTTGGTCATCATTCTTGCATTTCAAGACCCATTTGGTGCCAATGACCTTAGCACCTTTAGGTCTATCTACCAGAGTCCATACACCTAATCTTCTTGCATGGCACTCACCCATGCCCCATCATTCAGTGCTTCACTGACGTATTTTGGCTCAAACTGCGAGACAAAACACCGATAAGCACCATCGTGAATGTATCCTTTTTCCATTACCGAGGCATAATCAGCTGAGTACAGCTGATTTCTGGTCTGCACTCCTGATCTGACATCCCCAATGACATTGTCTACGGGATGATAGACATTTAGACGTGATCCTGGAGTGGTAGGAACAACTACCTCAGAGCCAAGATTATGAACATTTGGTTCTGCATCCGAGGTAGATGGAGTTTGAGGTTCCGAAGTCGAAGGGACATCACTGTTAGATGCTTCTGGACTTGCAGGAATTGGAACCTGTCCCTCCTGATTGTTCTGGTCATCTTCTTCAGATTCATCTTCTGAGGAGAAGTCACTGTCTTCGAGTGCTCCCCCTGAGTGGTGAGATGATTCTCCCTGTGAGTTCGATGATGTTGAATCCAGTGATGGTGTATTCAAAATATCATACATCATCCGTGTAGCTAACTCTTCATCAGAATGGGAGATAGGGATGTTGAAGGACTTGAAGAATCCATCATAGTCGGAAATGTAAGCGGGTCCTTTTCCAGTAGGTGGTGTGGTATATCTCTGAACATCAACATTACACCACACTTCTACTAAACCTGTTGAGTTGTTGTAAACTCTCTTGTTCGGTATGTTGTATCCGAGGAAGATCCCTTCATCAGCCTTCTCGCTGAATTTTCCTTCTTAAGTCTTCTTCAGAAGTTTGCAAGGTGCGCCAAATGGTTCGAGATACTCCAAATTAGGTTTACGTCATTGTAGTAACTCGTAACATGTCTTGCCATGGCGCTTGACTACCAGAACTCGATTTAATGTGTAAACTGCATTTGCCACTGCCTCATTCCAGAATTGGATATGCAGTTTCGAGTCTGCTAGCATTGTTCGTGCTGTCTCTATCAAGCTCCGATTCTTTCTCTCAGCAACACCATTCATCTGAGGCGTGTAGGCAGAAGTGAACTGGTGCACAATTCCCTATTCCTTGCAGTAAGTCTCCATCCACTGATTCTTGAATTCGGTCCCGTTGTCTGAGCGTACCTGTCTCACCTTCAGCTTGTAGAGAGATTCTAGTGTGGTTACTAATTCCTTGAATGACTCAAATGTTTCTGATTTGGACTTCAGAAACATTACCCAAGAGAATCTTGAGTAGTCATCAGTAACCACATAACAGTACAAGTCACCTGCAATGCTTTTTGTACTGACTGGACCAAACAGATTCATGTGAAGAAGTTCAAGAGGAAGCTCGATTGAATGAACTTTCTTTTCCTTATGAGACTTCTTCAACTGTTTGCCTTTCTTGCATGCTACACAGAAATCCGGAAGTTGGAAATTTTTGACGTTAACTCCTCTCACAAGATCCTTCTGGATCAAGTGATTCATCTTCCGTTGATTAATGTGTCCCATTCTCCTATGCCAGGAAATGGAGTCCTTCTCAGTAGCTTTCGATAGGAAGCACTGAACTTCATGATCCGTTGTAGAAGCTGTTGAGAGATCCAAAACATAAAGGTCTTTATATCTTGAAGTTGTCATCAAAGCTTGGCCCTCCGGAATCACATAGTCTTTCTTTAGGGCGTAATACTTCTTGTTGTCGAATATGACTTTAAATCCTTTTTCACATATTTGGGAAACAGAAAGTAAGTTGTTTTGAAGTTGTTGAACGTAGTTCACTTTATCAAACTTAACTTTCTGATTTCCAACCTCTCCCTGAGCTGTGATATAACCTCCTTTGTTACCAGCAAACGAAACATGCCCTCCTTTTATTTGTTTGACATTTAATAAAAGAGCCCTGTTTCCTGTCATGTGCCTGGATGCTCCGCTTTCTACAATCCATGTGTTGGTTTCAGCACTGTAGCGAACACCCTGCACATACAATTTAAAACATTAGTTTAGGTTAGGAACCCAAGCCTTTTGCTGGCTTGGGTTTCCCAGAGGCATCACACATCATGAATTCAACCCATTGACCCTTAGAAGGTGAGGGTAGCTCAGGTGCCTTCTTGTCATCATTATCAGACACAGAGGATGACTTTTCTTTCCATAAGCCAGATTTGTGTAAGGCATGTTTGTGATAAACAGACGACTGGCTAATGGGTTGAACTTTAGGTTCACTAGTTCTTCTAGGTGGAGTTAAAGAACTCCTCTTAGAAGACCTAGGTTTTGAATCCTGAAGTTCAATTTTCTTCCTAGGTGTCTGATAGTAAGGACAAAAAGAAGCAATGTGTCCACACTCTCCACAGTTGTAGCATGACCTGCTATCAACTTTATGATTAAACTGTCTATGTGGAGATGTGTGTGACACCCTAGTGACATCATTATGTTTGGGTTTTGACTCTGCTTCTTTTGATGTTTTCTCTTGTTTAACAAACTTAATTGTTTTAACATTTTTACCATCTTTTCCTTTTTGGTTAACTGAACTTTGACATGAGACTCGTGAAAGGTTAACATTAACAGTCTTTTTAGGTTCAGATTTGACTTTGTTTGACCCTGACTTTATATTAAGTTTTTCAAATTCTTTTTCTAGATTAACACAAGGCATTTTACCCTTTGCCTTAGAAGTGGCCTCCTTTTGTTTTGTTCCAGATTCAATTGAAAAACATGAGGAATCTGGATCACTTACAAGAGGAGTAACACCACATGATCCTTGATGGGATTGTTATTTATTGGTCTACTCTTAGTGTTCATCAAGGTCTCAGGTGGTGGTGGAACCACTTTATAACCCAAACCCTCCCCATTGTTACGTTCTCTCACCAAGTGTTGGACAATATGAGATGAACTTGTCCAACTGTGCAGTTTTTGCTTTAATGAGTTGACTTCTACTTCTAAAACTGCTTTTTGTTTCTTAGTGTCTTCTAGGGAGTTAAGATAGTACCTAATGTCATTAGCTTGGTTAAATGCTACTACTTCAGTTTCCCTAAGCTGTTTATTCAAAAGGTCTATCTTTTCTTTGTAACTATGCTCATTTTGTTTTAAAACTCTATTTGCCTCAGTGCACAGTTGCAAATCCTTTACTAAGCAATCATTATGATCTAATAACCTAGCAAATTTCTGATCTATGCTTTCTCTAAATTTATTACAATCAGAACAAGCATGATTTTTGAAAAGTTGGTCAGTAGTACTTACCTGAGAAGGTTCTGATGAATATGCCATCAACGCAGCATCTGATGTCTCTGGTTCTGATGATTTTATATTTGTTGTAGACGTCCCTTCTTCAGGCTTGTAGTTGACCTCTGTTGCAGTCTCTTCACTGTTTGACATCGCTAGCTCAACTGCAATATCTCCTTCACTCACGGAATCATCATCTAAGTCTTCCACGCTCGCAATATTGGATTCTGCCGGAGAGACAAACCGAAAGCTCCAGTCCTGTCCTTCATCATCATGGGCAGTCAAGGCTTTTGGATCCTTGCTTGATGAAGTAGAACTGCTAGCTTGCTTGTCTTGACGAGTGAAGGATGAGATTGGATTCCCGTTTCCAGTCTTCTTTGGCTTCACACACGCTCTTTTGAAGTGCCCCTTTTCTCCACAGTTGAAGCAAGTCACCTTGCTCTTGTCAAAGCCAAAAGTAGTGTCCTTAGTAGCAACCAAATTTTGTCCGGTCTTCTTCACAAACTTCTTCGCGCTCCGGACAACACTTGCTAAGGCCCACATAATATCCATCCTCTCCAGTTCAGTCTCATCTACCTGCTCGTAGTCCTCATCTGCCAGATGGCAGTTTCCAATTTTCCCAGCAACAAGTCCATTATGGACCACTGCTGCCAAGAGATCCATGTGCTCTCGTGCTACTTCTACTGTCATGTTTCCGAGATTCTCGGTCTTCAGTCTAGTAGCATTTGCTTCAGATCAAATATATTGGGTACTAGAAGACCCTGACGTTTCTGATCCTGAAGGAGAGGCTTATGAAGGACCAGAAGAGCTTGACACAAAGGCGGTCTGAATAGGTGCTCCCGATGTCTTAACTTGAGGAGTGGCATTATACAAAGCTGGATTCTGAGTGTATGAAGACTTTTGAGCTCGGTACTTCATCCTAAGTGCTTCTTCTCGCAGCTTTAGAATGAAATCATTGATGTCCATACTTGCTAGCAATACATTCTGTCTCAGATTTGAAACAAACAAAGCCCAACTTTCTGGCAACCCGTATGCAAAATTTGACACTTTATCTTCCATGGTTGTTTTGACACCATGTGTGTGCAGCTCGCACATCAAATGGTAGAATCTGTCAATGACATCATCTAAACTCTCATTTCCCATCGATGAGAAGTTGTCAAATTCTTTTTCTTCAACTCCTTAGCTTTAATGGCCTTCAACGAAGCATTCTCGTCATATCTTTTCTCCAGCTCATCCCATAACTTCTTGGCTTGCTTATTCTCAGAGTATTGGTGAAAAATATCCTTAGGGATAGACTGTGTTAGTAATGCATATACCCTCTTTTCAGCATTATATTTAACTTTCTGTGCATCAGTCATTCCTCCCAAAGTAAGTTTCACCCCATCAGCTCCCACCGGCATACTGTACCCCGTCTCAATAGCTTCCCACATATTTGGATCCACTCCATTGAGGTAGATCTCAAAACATTGTTTCCAGTGGGGAAACACATCTAACGTTATAAGCTTCGGGGGTTTATTATGATTCCCCACCTCACTCTCCAGTAGCAGTAAGTTCTGAATCCGTGAGTCCTTCCCGGCTGTAAACGCTGAAAACTGATCCTCCATCTCGATTAACTTTAAGTCTCTTACACAATATGTTTAACTGGTGCGAATGGAGTGATGCGAATGGGCTACCCGTGCGAATGAACTATGCGACTGGTTCAATTGTGTGGCTGAACTAAGCGATTGGTCCAGTCGTGCGAATGAAACTAATGCGGATGAACACTACGAACTGTTTGCTTAGTCGTACGAATGAAGATGCGACTGAGTCCAATCGTACGTCTGGGGAATGCGAATGAAGTCCAGTCGTGCGATTGGTTCAATCGTGCGACTGAAGCTGCTGTATTTCGAAAATTTCTAGGTTTAACGTGTTTTGGCCGTAAAAACCCGAATTTTCACCAACACTAATCGTCTTATGCCGGAGAAACCAAAAGTTGATGAGCAGGGGACGTCCAAGACAACTTTTGACACAAAAAGATTGCGTTTTTAGCGAAAAAACACAACCTTTGTATCAAAATTGATTGAATCACACGTAATCAAGAGCCAAAGCTCTGATACCACTTGTTAGGATCTGGTATTTGAACGAACCACCAACTTATTAACGTGTAAACAAAACCAAATAGTGTGGAGTCCTATTTGATTGGCGATCCAATCAGTGAGAACGCACGTAGAAACAATAAGGTATTGAATCTAACGTTAAGAATCGATTAGGAATCGATCTACAGCGTTCTATGAACTTGGAGTATGAACTTGGAGGCTTCTGGATGGCTAGGGTACGTCTGGAGTCGAATTGGAATGAATGCTTCTGTTTTTCCACGAATTAGGTGGTATTTATAGGTTAGGGTTGCTCATTCGTGCGACTGAACCATTAGTATGGTTCAGTCGTGCGATTGAGCCATGCGGTTGATCCATTCGCATGACTGAGTGTTCAGTCGTGCGACTGAGCCAATCTCATGTTACAATCATACGACTGATCCAGTCTCCTGGTTCAGTCGTGCGATTGTGTCATTCGCCTGAAGTTGTTCATGCGTATGGTCCATTCACATGGGCCATCCGCATGAGAACCTCATGTTGCTAAGTTTGAATGTATTCATTAATATAACATTATGTGTATCAATTCAAACAATCACAAACCTATATAACCAATTCAATATCAACTCATTAATGAAATATTAAACATTATAAATCACAAACAAACATTCTCATTTCATTAATATCCCAACCACTACATCAGTGTAAGACAAACAAGACATATTACATTCATATCAGGATCTAGGTACATATGTATCAATAGATTTGAGTAAACCGTGGGGTTAACAGTCAGGGCAGTGTAATAAGAAGATTGGGTTAGAAAGGAGATGATATTTGAGAAGTCGGCATCCCTTGAAGATTCAAGGAGTGCGACTTGATTGTGCTAAGGGTTTAGTGCCATTTGAGAAAGTTGCAGAAAGATAGTTCGGAATTGGGTGAAATGGAGATGAAGAAAGCTTTTAGGGCGGTAATTTTTGGTAAAAAGAATGAAAGTGATTTGCTGGAGTAATTTAAACGGGTGAAATGGAGGTTTAAATGGGGTTTGGATAAGATGATGGGATGTTTCAGTGGATGATGTGACAGGGGCGGTAAGGTTAGTCCATTTAAATAATTCGACATCATTAACAAAATATTTACTTTTTACAGAGTGGAGCACAAAAGATTTTCGTTACACAGTAAAATCTTTCTTCCGAGTATAAAGCTTTTCCAAAGGTAATGTTCTTCCGAAAGCAAATTTACTTCCGAAGGTAAAGTTTTTTACTTCCGAGAGTATATGTTGCTTTCCGAATAAAGAGTGTTACAAGCTTTGGAAGTAGATCTGATATGAAATCAATAGCTTCTTCCGAGACTTAACAACTCTTCCGAGAAGAAAATTATCCTGAGAGGAATTTGCTTCGGAAGATATGTAAAATATCTTCCGAGGGTTAATTCCTCTTCGGAAGAAATTATACTTAGATAAAATTTTAGAGAAAGACCTTTTGTAAGAGGGCTTAGATTGTTTTGACATAAAACTTTACACTTTAAAAGGTTTTCAAATGAGATAGACTAATCAAGGTTTATCATCCCAATAGCTGTAATGAGATATTTGAATCTTTGTTCATCAAAGGCTTTGGTGAACAAGTCAGCATATTGTTTATTTGAATCAACTTTGATTAGCTTGATAAGATTTTTCTCATGAATATCTCTAATGAAATGATACCTGATATCAATGTGCTTAGTCTTGGAGTGCTTCACTAGATTTTCAGTAATGGAGATAGAACTGTTGTTGTCGATGTGGATAGGAGTGCTCATGAAGTTGAATCCGTAGTCTATCATCTGGTTCTGAATCCACAGCAACTAGCAGCAGCAATGTATTCAGCTTTAGCAATTGATGTAGAGACACAGGATTGCTTCTTGCATTGCCATGAGATGATCCTTCCACCAAGAAATTGACATCCACTGGATGTTGATTTCTTGTTGATATTGCAGCCACCATAATTACTGTCAGAGTAACCACAGAGATTGAAATCATTATTTCTTGGATA
Organism: Flaveria ramosissima; assembly: GCA_025215565.1. Lineage (NCBI taxonomy): Eukaryota > Viridiplantae > Streptophyta > Magnoliopsida > Asterales > Asteraceae > Flaveria > Flaveria ramosissima. Next base: position 34,573,391 of record CM046037.1, on the reverse strand, counting down.
CCAGAGACATAATTTAGGTGCTCCTTTGAGGTATCTTAGGATTCTCTTGGCAGCAACTAGGTGAAACACTTTTGGAGCAGCCTGATATCTTGCACAAATACAAGTTTCAAACATGATATGATATCAGGTCTACTTGCTATGAGATACATCAGAGAACCAGTAATTACTCTATACTGATATTGATCAGTATCCTCCCCCTCAATGTCAGGACAGAGATTGCGGTTTCTAGGTATAGGTGTTTTTGCTGCCTTACAATCTTTCATATCAAATCTTTCTAAGATGTCATTGACATACTTAGATTGACTGATGAAGAACCCTTCCTTCATTTGCTTCACCTGAATTCCAAGGAAAAAGTCCATTTTTCCCATGGAACTCATCTCAAACTTCTTTTTCATGATGCTCTCAAAGTCTTTACACATTTGGTCATTTGAGGAACCAAATATGATGTCATCAACATAGACTTGAACGAGTAAGATGTCTTTCCCAGACTTCCTTATGAAAAGAGTCTTGTTAATGGTACCTCTAGTGTAACCATTCTTCAGGAGAAACTGAGACAATGTCTCATACCACAGCCTAGGTGCTTGGTGCAGCCCATATAGAGCTTTATCCAATTTGCACACATAGTTGGGATGTTGTGGGTCTTCAAATCCTGGAGGTTGGCACACATAGATTCCCTATCTATATCCCCATATAGAAAGGCACACTTGACATCAAGCTGGTAGACAGTGAAGTTCTTCTATGCAGCATAAGCAAGGAAGATCCTAACTACCTCAAGGCTTGCAACAGGTGAAAATACATCAGTATAATCGATTCCCTCCTCTTGAGAGTATCCTTGAACCACCAGTCTTGCTTTGTTCTTGATAATCAAGCCTCTATCATCTCTCTTGTTTCTGAAAACCCATTTAGTGCCTATAGGTACTTGACCAGATGGTAGCGGACATAGGTTCCAGACCTTTTGTCTTTTGAATTGACGCAGCTCCTCTTGCATCGATTCAACCCAGCTACTATCCTTCAAGGCATCTTCCACCTTCTTAGGTTCCATCTGGGATAAAAAGCATGAGTACAAGCAGACATTCCCATTGTCAGTTTGTCCTCTTGTTCTCACGCCTTCAGAGACTTCCCCTATGATGTTCTCAGCTCGATGAGTGTTGTGAATCCTAAGTCTAGGAATTACCTCCAGTTGCAAAGATAGATCCAAATTGGACATATTTTGCTCAAGAGTTTGAACACTTTGTCCAGCTGCTGTTTCAAACTCATTCAATGAGGACTGATTGAATGAATGAGAAACATCATCATCATTTGTTGGCTTTGAAGCAGCATTAACAGTATCGTTCCTTCAAGATGTTACTTCCATCAGCTTGGTTTTGTGTAGTGTCGCCTGATGAAGTTTGAGGGTCAACAGGTGAACCACTGGTTGAAGCTCCACTATCCCTTGAGATAGTCATACTGTCAGATCTGCCAATAGTGGGAGCTTGATTTGTTGAAGCTCTTGGAGAACTTGGAATAGGTCTGGGTAGCTCAAACAGTTGGTCATCATCAGAATCACTTTGAGCACCTGTTCCAACTGAAACATTCTCACAAGATATTTTAGAATAGTTTGGAAACAATTCTAAATCAAAGATATGATCAGGGTCATTCCCCCTAACACAAGGAGTGTGCTCATTAACTACAATGTTGAAAGATTCCTCAAATTGTTGATTTTTAATGTTATAAACTCTATAAGCTTTAGTGTTAGAGGAATATCCAACAAAGATAGCATCATCTGACTTTTCAGCAAATTTTACAAAATTGTCTTTTGTGTTAGGTATGGTACACCTGCTGCCAAAGGACCTTCAGAAAGCCAGTGAACGGTGGCCTCTTGTTCCATAGCTCATAAGGGGTTTTTCCATGTGGCTTAACTACAGGAACCCTATTCTGCACATAGCATGCAGTGTTGACTACCTCTGCCCAGAATGTTAGAGGCAGCTTTGAATCAGCTAACATGGTCCGAGCAGCCTCAATAAGTGTCCTGTTCCTCCTCTCAGCAACACCATTTTGTTGAGGAGTTCCAGGAGCACTATATAGTCTCGCAATCCCTTTTGAGTTACATAATGAGTGAAGAACGTGGTTCTTAAACTTAGTCCCTTGATCACTTCTAATTATTTTAACCTTGTGAGCAATTTGATTTTCTATTTTAATAATAAAAGATTTTAAAGTTTCAACAGTTTCATCTTTGGTTCTTAAAAGGAATACCCATGTAAATCTTGTAAAATCATCAACAATCACAAGGCAATATGATTTCCTTCCAATGATCATTATACTTGTGGGACCAAATAGATCCATGTGCAATAAGTGTAATGCAGTGGTGATGGACTTAACAACTTTGGATTTATGAGATGCCCTGTGTTGCTTCCCTTTCAGGCATGCAACATAGTTATCTTTGCAGAAAAATTCCTTTTTAGGCAAGCCATGTACCAAGTTATTTTTAGCCAATTTAATCATTGTCTTAAAATTTACATGACACATTCGTTTATGCCATAGTGTTGACTCATCACCATCAGCTTTGGAAAGAAAGCATGACACTTCACCCATTGGGGAAGCATTGTTCATATCAAGCTTGTACATATTCCCTTTCCTGGGAGATCTAAGAAGCACCAATTCCTGAGGAATTGTCATCCCGGGTTTGTGGATAATGCACTCATGTTCTGTGAAAAGCATTTGATGCTTTTGATCATAAAACTGAGAAACACTTAACATGTTGTGTTCAAGCTGTTTGAAAAAGTGAACTTTGTCAACTTTTATTTTTCCATTAGATATACTTCCTCTGCCATAAATATATCCTCCGGCCTCACCTCCAAACTGGATAGGACGTCCATCATATTGTTGAAATTGTTTAAGGAGAGATCTGTTCCCTTTCATGTGCTTGGAGCATCCACTATCCACAATCCAAACATTCTTATTCTTGTCGTATGGATGTCCCTGCACATAAGATGAGATGATTAGTTTTGATTGGAAACCCAAGCTGGGGTCTTGGGTTCTTCCAATGATAGTGACATAATTGAACCAAAGTTTATGCATAGGGTTCAATGGATGTCTTTGAAGAAGAGGTTTGGGCTGCAGCATCTTCCTTGATCTTCCATTCCATCCCTTGGTTGATCATGGAGGATGAGCTTGTTGAAGCTTTTGCTGCTTGGCATTCTTCCGAGGCTTCTTTCTTTTCGGAAGAAGGCTTCACCACCTTTTCTTCCAAAGCAGTCTTCTTCTGGGATGGTCTCAAGGGGACTCTTTATTTTTTTGAGTCTTGACAGCTTTAGCTTCCGAAGCCTTTTTCCCTTCGGAAGAAGGACCTTCTTCCGAAAGCAACCTTGCTTCGGAGACAAGCTTTCCCTTTTTCATCACTTGAACCATTTGATATGGTCCAAATGAGAAACCTTTCCTTACTCCTTCTCTTTTAAAATTATTTGCATAATGTGTGCTAGCAGGATTGTAGTAACAATCTTTGGCCATGTGGTTTTGCAGACCACACATTATGCATGCAATGTTAATCTTTTAGGAACTTGAGGATTGTTGTTTCTTGTTCTTTTTCTCTTCATCAGCAACCTTTCCGTTTAACTTCTGATCCTTTGGTAGGACAGGAGTGCTAGTACTACACTCCTTTCCTGAATCAGAGTTTCCAACTACCTAGAATCTAGCTGAGATGAATACACCCTTTTGCTTTGGGTTTATCTTTAGCTTAGACTCAGCCACTTTCTTGGCAGTTTTTCTGGCTGCCTTAGCTCTGCTTCTTCTGGCTTTGGTGGTTAGGGGTTGATATCACCGGTAGGAGAAGGTATAATTACCTGGTTCTTCCCTGTGATGGTCTCCATGGTTGCATCACTCTTTGACTCATGAGAAGGTGGGTCAGCATATGGAACCTCTTGCTCTTCAGTACCACACCTTGGTTGTCATATAGACTCATAAGAGTGTGGTGGAGCAATTTCATTGGTTCCCAACCCACCTTTGTTTTGGTAACAAAGTTTTGAGTGAGAGGATGATGCAAGAATGGCTTGGAAGTTTTGCTAAGAAATAGCATACTTCCTAGCTTGAGCCTCAGCTATGACAAGCTGGGCTTGAGCCACAGACAATTTGGATATTAAATCCTTTATTTGAGTCTTATAGTTAGTGTGTTCATGTTTTAATAGGGACACAGTTTTCTCTAACTCCTTAATTTTTCTTTGATAGTCAGATTTAGCCCTTTTAAAATCAGATTTTAAAACATTAAAGACTTAGTACTGGATTTAATCTCCATATTGTAGTCCTGATAATATTTAACCTTAACAATACAGGCAGGAGTACAGAGATGTTCATACACCTTATTCTCATCTGTTCCGGCCATGAGTGCTTGAGCAGGAGTCACATCCTGTACCATAAAGCTCCAGTCAACTTCTTGAGCCATTGCAGCTGTCTCTGTTGACTTTCCAGTGGGCTTTGGTGTAGAGGGATGTGTGGAGGCCTGTGGGGTTCTCAAATTTGACTTGGGAGCCTTGCATTCCCTTGCAAAATGACCAAGTTGGTTACAGTTGTAACATTTGGCCTTGGTTTTATCAAACCCAAATTTGCTGTTGATTGGGTTCTGGGAAAATTGCCTTCCAGTTCTCTTGAAGAACTTCTTTGCTCTGTAGGTTAAGAGAGCCATTTGTTGGACTATGTCCACGTATTCCACGTCATCTAGGCTGAAGCACTCTAGAACATCAAAGCAATATTGATAATCATTAGAGTGTCCACTTCCTGAGACAAAAGCACAGTTGTCCTGAAAGGAACTTTGCTGAGCTTGTTGAGACCTTGGAGTCTCAGGAAATATGATGTATGGCCCTTTAGAATAGGATGGCCGCTGGGTGTAAGTCAGGTATTGTTGAGGCTGGGAGGGTCTTGGGCCTTCAGCAACCATTAAAGCGTTGCTAGCAGGAAGACTCAAGGGTCTGCTTATATGATGACCTCTCTTATTCTCCATTTCCAAACGGTATCCATCAAGGATGCCATAGAGTTTGGTCATGGTAAGTGTATTCAGGTTCTCTGTTCTCTTGATAGAGACACAGTTGAATGTCCACTCATTGGGAAGTGCACCTCCTGAACTTTCTTATGAGGTCTCTAAGTTCAAGAGCAATTCCCACAGACTGAAGGGAAGAAATGAGATCCATGTACCTGAAGTATTGCTGCCTGAGGGTCCTCCAGCTACGTAGGTGAAGTTCTCGAACTGCTGCTTCAGTGAGTCCTTCTTGGAGTTATTTGAGCATGAGTACATGTGAGCAAGTGCATCAAACATTTCTTTTGCTGACTTGCAATGCTCAAACCCCACCATGATGGAGTTGGGAATTGCAGTCATGAGAACAGTCATAGCATTGCTATAAATGTCCAGCTTATTCCGGTCCTCATCAGAATAATATTCAGCAGCTTTCTTAATCATGGCACCGTTTCCACCAGCTACCTTTGGCTTATACGGGCCATTGACAATAGATTGCCACATCTTGCTTTTTGATACCTGATGAAGCCTTCCATTCGTCTGCTCCATGACCTGAAGTTTTCAGGGGTGATGATGGGTGCTTTAGTCATCGTCCCCATCTTTACTTCAGACTTGTTGAGGGCCATTTTGAGTGTGGTGTAAGGATGAGTGAAAAACAGGTTGATTAGATGGTAAGATCTCACAATCAAGAGCCTAAAAAGCTCTGATACCAATTGCAGGATCGGGTTTATCACTTAACACTTGGATTTCTCTCAAACTCACTCATATTAGACTCAAATCAGGAGAAGTAGAATCTATTCTAAGAGTTGAATAATATAATAAGTAGCAAAGAACATAAAGAAATAATTTTCAAGGCACTTGTATATATTACTTCTCAACTCAAAGTATTACAAGACTCTTACAAGCATAAAACATGAGTTATAATGAGAAACTATATATACTAGATCCTACAGCCGGATATACTTTGATACAAGCTGGAAACCTAAGACTAAAGCATATACTACAATGCTAAAGTTAAGGTGCCTTTGATAAAGTATTATCTAAGATATGATAGTCATGACATGTCCATGACTTTCCTTTTGTCACCAACTAAAGTTGGCAACTGTACTAACTTATAAAAGTAAACAGTGGAATAAAGTATGGTCAACTATGGCTTTTGAGAAAATGCCATGTAGTATCTTAGAGGCCTGCAGCGGAGTGTCAGGGAGACCATACTTATGTCCACTGGATAATAGTAGTGTCTTCCGAAGTAAGTAGGCTTCGGAAGAACGAGTTCTTCCAAAGCCACTTAAACTTCGGAAGAGGCTTCTATACTTCCGAGGCTTGAAGACTTCTTTCATACTTCGGAAGTTGACTTCTGATCTTTCACTCTAAGTCTTGATCTTCGGAAGTGAATACTTGTCTTCAGAAGTTGGAGTTTTCCTTCAGAAGTAGGTTTTACACTTTGTCTTCGGAAGAGCTCCTTTTTCCTTCGGAAGTTCCACACTTAGCTTCGGAAGTCCTTTATTAGTTGCACCAAAATAGTCTAATGTTTGATTTTAATTGCACCAGCCTTTCTAGATCGAACATATACATATAACATATATACATACATATACATATATATATATATATATATATATATATAATATATATATATATATATATATCGATATATATTATATATATATATATATCTATCTATATATTCTAATATCTCTATCTAGATCTTATATATCTATATATCTATCTATCTCTATATATATATATATATATATATATATATATATGTAGTGTATATATATATCTATATAATGTATACGTGTAAATATATCTATATATTGTTATGTGGAGATAATTCTTCTAAAGAGAAACCCCTAGAGGTTAGGAAAGTTATCCTTTCCCTCCTAAGCTGCTGATCAGCTTCTCTTTTCTTCCTCTTCCTTTCTTCCTCTAAGGTCAACCTTGCTGCTTCTTCCTTATGATGTATTTGCAGCTTAGTTGCATTTCCAACTCAACTAACTCCTCTAGTGGTAGTAGGTCCTAGATTGACAAGTCTGTCAATAATTTCCACTCTTCTTTTATTGTTGACAGCCTCCTAGTTGGCTGCAGCTGCTTGCTACTGGTAGCTAGCAGTTTCCCAATTGGAAGTCTACCTTTTCTTTTGAGATTGTTTAACCTTGCTCCCTCCTGAAGCTATTTGCAGGACCGTTTAAGGGCTTAAACACAATTACAACACAACAACACAATGAGGAGATTAACTAAACTCTAATCAAACAGTGAACTGGGTAACCAAGGGTGATACAAAGAACACAAGTAAAGCAAGAGACAGAACAAGAGAGTATGGGTTTCAAGGAGGCAGTATATTGCTTTCTCAAGTTCTTTTACAAGTGTTACAAAGCATAAAGAAAAGATACAAGAACTTGGAATACTTATACTACAACCTACAGCAGGCTATACTTTGAAAGCCAGCTGGATACAATTGACTAGACACTAACAAAATCAATTGTAGGATCAAAAGGCATATCTGCCTTTTGACCTTGTGACTATGACATGCCATAGCTCACATCCTTATACAATACAAAAAGGATAAAGTACATAAAGTGGAAAGTTGAAGACTCAAGACCTCAATGTACAGTTACCAAAAGCAAGGCCCTTTTCACCAACTCATGTAAGTTGGTGACTTTACAGAGATGCAGCGGAAAAGGTGCTTTATGGAACAGTACATCAGATAAAGCATGTGTACTAAAAGTCTTCGGAAGAAATCTGTCTTCATAGGTTGAAGCTTCGGAAGACTTTGTCTCTGAAGCTTCGGAAGACTTCATGTTTGGCTTCGGAAGATATTGGTCTTGGCTTCGGAAGATTTTACACTTAGAGTATTTTCTAATGCTTTGTGTAAAACTTCCGAAGCATTCTTCACTTCAGTACTTAGTGCATGTTGCTGAGACACTTAGGCTGTTTTGGGTTGCATCAGACTTCAGGAATCCTTACAAACTCCCCCTAGGCTGATGCTACCAAAACACTTGGAAGATCTTCAAATGTTGGTAGTCTTCAGTACAATCAGGACCATTCCTTTCTTCATGAGATGGTCAGGATCATCAAGACTTTCATAGTATCTTCTCATCTCAAAGAGATCATGCAGAGGTAAGTTGATTATGTCTTGCCATGAGTAGACATTCTCAACACCTTGATCTCTGATAACAGTCCATCTCTCTGGATTGGTAGAGTAAGTCCAGGACAAGATGGGTGTCTCACTAGTTAGAGGAGCCACTTGAATAGGAGTTGATTGGGCTGCCTCATCATGCACTTCCTCAGGTTGATCTGATTCAGCCTGAGGTGCAGAGGTAGATGACTTTGGCTTCTTCTTCTTAGTCTTTGGTTTAGAAGCCATCCTCTTCTTCCTCTTGGATGTCTTTAACTGAGAAGACTGGTCTGCAGCACCATGTTGATCATCAGTGTCTTTCTCAGTTGGGTGTTCCTCCCTCACAGGTTCAGAAGGAGAGGGAGTTTGACCCTGCCTAGGATCAGAAGATGAAGCTTGCTGAGGCTCAGCTGGAGGTGCTGGTTGAGGTGTCTCTGGTTGTTCAAACTTGACCTCCACTTCAGGTGGGACTTGACTTGGAAGAGAGTGCAAGTCAATGAGTTCTCCACTTTTAATCTTCTGCTTGATCACCCTAATATGCTCATCCATGGTGGATAGAGACATGGGGCCAAGTCTCCTTCCGGAGAATCCATACAGCTTCAAGAAGCTCACCATTCTTTGTCTGTCAGCAGACTTCTTTGCATTCTTTTGAATGATGGCCCTTGACTTTGCAGCTTCTTCCCTTAGTTTCCTTTTAGTTGTCTTTCTTTCCTTGACTAACTCAAGCTCAAGTTGCTTTAGATACTCGAACTCAATGAAGTCATAGGACAAAGGGAGAAGTGCATCTGCCTGATAGAAGCCTGTGGCACTCAGGTAGTTGATCATCTTGATCCTATCTTCTTCTTTATCTACCTGAGGTTCTTGTGGAGCCACATCTTCCTGTGCAGGACTTTCTTGAACTGGTGAGAGAGTAGGAGCATGCTTGTAAAGTCTTTTCTGTCTCTTCTCCTCTTTGAGTTGGAGAAGTATCATTGCATCCTCTTTCTCCTTCAACTCTCTTGACACTTCTCTGTCAGCCAGTTCATTTAGTTCTTCTAAGGGGAGGGAGATGATCTCATCAATGTCATAGTTCCTGGTCTGTAAGTAGGTAATCCTGACTGCCCTTAACTCATCATCTTGAGTATTTGGTCTGGGAGCAGCCCTGATTGCAGCTTGCATGAAGCTAGATGACCCAGTGGAACTTTCTCCCCTTAGTCTCCTTTTCCTCTCTCTCTCTTCCTCCTCAATTTCCTCAGGAGTCATTATCCTTTTCCCTTTGTCACCAACAGACCTTTGTGACTCAGGGTGGATTGAGGCTTGGCCTTCATTGCTTGGAGTAGCTTCCATGCTCTGGCCAGAGAGAGGCTGAGAAACACCTTCACCAGCAGGTGTCTCAGATGGAGTTTGGACCTCAGCAGCAGTTGTTGATGATGAGACAGGGGTCTCAGGTTCTGTCACTGGGCCTTCAGTCAAGGTTTCCCCTATGAAACTAATCTTAGGGTCCACCTCAACATCCAGTTGACCGATGACATTGCCTGATTCCCTAAGTCTCCTTCTTAGAGTAAACTCTGCAAGGATCCTGTCTTGGATTCTTTGAGCCAGCCTGTCAGCTTGTCTTGAATTGCTTGGATTGACAAGTGGCAAGTTGACTAAATCCAGTCTTTCATAAAAGCTCAGGCTTTGGAATTGAAAAACTTCTTGTTGGCCTTGAACTCTTTGAAGTATGAGGGCTCTCCTGTCATCATCATACCTCCACCTTATGATGTGATTGCCAGTTCCTAGTGGTGGAGATGAGACAGCCCTTGGTATGCCTTCCTCAAAGAGACTCCTGATGAGAGAGTCTATAGAGTCCACATTAATGTGAACTTGAGGAAGTTGCTGAGAATGCACAACAGCAAGTGAGGATGGTGAGTCCTCTATGTCCATTCTCTCTGAAGAACTCCCAGGTTCTGTGGTTGTAACAACTTTCTCCCCCTTTTTGGTAGCATCACCCACTTGCATAGGTGAGCTGGAGGATAAGTCAATCACTTCCACAGGTTCTTGTGTTCCTGGTTGAGCTCTCCTTAAAGGTCTCCCAGCTAGTTTTTCCTGCAGATATGAAATCTGGAGTTGCTGATCATTGACCCTGTTTTGCAGGGTAGTCACCTGAGATTCCAAGTGACTAACCTTAGAGACTAAATAGGTGCATGTTTTTGACAGTTTTTGCACCTTTAGTCTCAAATTCCCCTCATCTTCATCAGAAGATTCATTGGGGGATGAGATGATTGGACCAAAGTCCTCTCTCTCACCACCAGCTTGAGTTTCTTGGCTGCTGGTTTTCCTCTGCTCACTGGCAGCCTCAGTTGAGATGCCAATGGGCTGAGTTGCCATGGTTGAGGTCTTAATGATGTAATCACTTTCAAAAGTGAGAGCCTCTTCCATATGGACATCCTGAACAGGTTCAGAAGTGTCCACCTCAGTAATAGGTGACTGATGGGGGATAGACTGAGGAGAGTCAGAGGTACTCATCTCTCTTTGAGTAGGGGAGGAGAAGAGAGACTCATGGTACTCACTGAATCCTAAGTCTTCATCAGTAAAAGGATAGGTTGGGAATTGGTTGGTTGAGATCCAAAGGCTGGGGATGGTAGCTGTCCCCTGAAGGTTGTCCACTTGAGTGTTGAGACTCAGAGTGAAGGCTTAAGGTTGTTGGGCTATTGAGCTCATCAGGGTGAGCTTGAGGAACCTCAGCCCTGATAGGTGAAGTAATGGGAGTGGTTTGCTCCTCAGGAGAAGTGGGAGCTCTAGTGTCCACTTCTTCCTGTAAGGTTGAGTATTTGGGGGCCTGCACAGACTCAATAGCCTGAGCAGGGGTTCGTTTGGATTTTCTTTGGTAGGTGAGGGTGATTTCTGGTCTTTTTAATGGTAAGGACAAAAGAGGTGTGGGTTCAACACTAGCTTGTGTTGCTAGGTTGTCACCTTGAGCAATGAGCTCTAACATTTTTGGGACTAGGGCTGTTTCTACCCCAGAGAAGCCTACAGTTGGCTTCTTCATTATTTTAAAGATGCCGGGCTTCATCTGTCCCAATTTAAGAATATTACCTGTTTCCCTCAACTGTGAGCCCAGTTCACAGTTGAGAATGTGTTGAACATATCTAGGAAACATGTAATACTCTAAGGAGTCTAAGTTTGCAAGTAAATTAGTATAGACAAATTGTGAATACCTGAACTTGACCCCCTGAACCATTCCATGAACTATAAAGGAGAGATCCTCAGGAATCTGGTCCCATCCACCATGCTTGTTTGACAAGCTGTGGATAACCACATGGAGCAGGAATTTCCATTGGGATGAGACCTTCCCTTTCCTAAAGGTCTTTACAGAGAAATCTCCCTCATAGCCCATCTGCTCAAAAGAATGATTAACAGCTTCTTTGGGAAGGACACCTCACCTTCTTCATCATCCAGCTGTAGATGTTGGTTAATGATGGCCGGAGTGATGAAGATTGTCCTCCCTTGCACTGTGGCAGACAGTGCCTTCTCCCCATCCATAATGACCTCTTGGCAGGTCTTCCAGAATTCAAGCAAGTGATCCTCATATAGAGTAGGATCAATGGTCAGGGAGGTGAAATAATTTGACAGAGTCAAGAATTGGCAAATCTCTGAGAAACTTGCATCTTTCTCAGAGCTTAACAGAGCAACTTGATTATGTTGCCTGTGTAGTTGCATGGAGAAATCAGGGTTGTTTCTGCGGTTAAGGTTGGCCATTTCAGAAGCTTAAGGGTGAAGAAAGGTAGAAAGCAAAGGCGGTTTAGAGAATTAGGTTAGAGAAACAGTAGAATTGAGGAAGATAGTGGGAAAGAGGGGGAACCGTTGGGTATTTATATGAAAAGGGATTTGAACCAAAGTTAATGAAAGAGGATAAACTTTGAAATCCGAAAGTCGGTCCCACCTCTGAAAAGGTAGTTTACTTTTGCTCAAAAAGTAGTTTTCTTGGAATTCGAAAAGCTTCCGAAGTTTATTTGTCTTCGGAAGTTTTGATTGAAAAAGCTTCCGAAGCTAAAATGGCTTCGGAAGATTTTCCTGAGAGTCTTGATAATTTATGCTTCGGAAGAGAAATAAACCTTGAATGCTTTGTATAGAAATAAACAAAGCTTCCGAAGGTTAATTTTGCTTCGGAAGGAAAAGGTTCTTAAAAATAATAAGTGTCTGAGATAAGAATTTTAAGCTTCGGAAGATGAATTTGACTTCTTCCGAAGGTAAAATCTCTTAGACAGTTATTTATTTTGAAGACATGTTTTTCTTCCGAAGATAAATCTTTATCTTCCGAAGTATCAAAAATTTTCAAGAATCTAAGGAAAGTCTTCAAAAAGAATTTTACATCCAAAGAAAACATGAGCTTATGAAAGTGATGAACTAGACAACTTAGGACACACATATTTTAAGAAGAAATAATTAGAATTAGTTTTAATAAAAAGTCTACTCAAAGTTAATCATCCCAATAGCTGATATCAGATACTTAAATCTCTGTTCATCAAAAGCTTTTGTGAACAGATCAGCATATTGTTCATCTGTATGAACTTTGACTAGTTTAATTAATCCTTTTTCATAGTTATCTCTTATTAAATGATACCTGATGTTGATGTGTTTGGTCCTTGAGTGCTGCACAGGGTTCTCAGTGATAGAGATAGCACTATTGTTGTCTATGTGGATAGGAGTCTCTTTGAAGTTAAATCCATAGTCCAGCATCTGATTTTGAATCCAAAGCACTTGAGCACAGCAGCTTGCAGCAGCAATGTATTCAGCCTCAGCAGTTGATGCAGACACACAGGATTGTTTCTTGCATTGCCATGAGACCACCCTTCCACCAAGGAATTGACATCCCCCAGATGTAGACTTTGCAGTCATATTGCAACCACCATAATCACTATCTGTATAGGCATACAGATTGAAATTTGGATTCTTTGGATACCATAGACCAAGTGTTGAAGCACCTTTGAGGTATCTTAAAATCCTTTTCACAGTGATTAAGTGAGACATCTTAGGGTTGGCTTGATATCTTGCACAAATACATGTAGCAAACATGATATCAGGCCTGCTAGCTGTAAGATACATAAGAGACCCAATCATAGCCCTGTATAAGTGCTCATCTACACACTCCCCCTCAAGATCTGGACCAAGGGAGTGGTTTCTGGCTATGGGTGTCTTAGCAATCTTACAATCAGTCATATTGAACCTCTTGAGTATGTCTTGAACATACTTTGACTGACTTATGAAGATGCCATCTTCAACCTGCTTCACTTGAATTCCCAGAAAGAAGTTGAGTTCTCCCATTGAACTCATCTCAAATCTGTCTTTCATCAGCTTCTCAAAGTCTTTGCAGAGCTTTGGATTAGTTGAACCAAAGATGATGTCATCAACATATACTTGAACCAGCAATAAGTCATTTCCCTGTCCTTTGATGAAGAGAGTTCCATCTATAGTACCTCTTCTGTATCCATGCTTACAAAGATACTCAGATAGTGTCTCATACCACTTCCTGGGTGCCTGATGCAGCCCATAAAGAGCTTTGTCAAGCTTGCAGACATAATCAGGATGATCAGGGTCTACAAAACCAGGTGGCTGTTTGACATAAACCTCCTCATCAATCACTCCATATAAGAAAGCACACTTTACATCAAGTTGGTAGACCTTGAAGTTCTTGGATGCAGCAAATGCCAGGAATATCCTAACAGCTTCTAGTCTTGCTACAGGAGCAAAGACATCAGTGTAGTCAATCCCTTCTTCTTGTGTGTATCCTTGAACAACTAGTCTTGCCTTGTTCTTGATGATGATTCCTCTATCATCCTTCTTGTTTCTAAAAACCCATTTGGTTCCAATGGTAGTCTTCCCATGAGGAAGAGGACAAAGGTTCCAAACTTTCTGCCTTTTGAATTGAAGCAGCTCTTGTTGCATAGCTTCAACCCAACTTCCATCCTTTAGAGCTTCATCAACTTTCTTGGGCTCTATCTGAGATAAGAAACAAGAGTGAAGACAAACATTTGCTTCATGGGTTTGTCCTCTTGTTCTTACCCCTGTGACAACATCTCCAATGATGTTTGTGGTGGGGTGAGACTTGTGGATCCTTAGCTGAGGGATCACAGCAAGTTGTTGAGAAAGATCTAAATTTGAGAAATTTAAATCTGGTCTGGAAGATTCACCCTCCACATTATCACACTTATCAAGATTAACTTGATCCAATGAGTGTGAGACATCATTGATGTTGTCATCTATGGTATGGTTATTAGCATCAAGAAATTCCTGATCACTATCACCATCACCATTGTTGTCTTCTACAAGTGAGGTGTCTTTATCTGGTTGAGAGGCCTCTGAGCTGGAATTTGAAGGCATGCCAGATGTATCAGCTGAATTTGTCATTGTTGTGCTGATAGAAACCTCATTTGCTGAAGTAGTTCCAACTGGAGCTGAAGATGTATGAGTTGAAGGTCTTCCTAGCTCAAATCTTGGATCAGGATCACCTGTATTTAGATTTTCTGCAGATCCTGAAACATGCTCACAAGATTTGTTAAAACAGTTGGTAACTAAATCAAGATCAAACAGCCAATCCGGACCAGAACCAGCCACACAAGGAGTGTGCTCATTGAAAGTCACATTGGCTGACTCCTCAACAATTCTAGTTCTGAGATTGTATACTCTATAAGCTTTAGCTTGAGAAGAGTATCCAATGAAATGTCCATCATCTGATTTCTCAGCAAACTTGGCAATTTGATCTTTGGTATTCAAGATGGTGCAGGGACATCCAAATGACCTGAGAAAACCAATGAAAGGTTTCTCTTGTGCCAAAGTTCATAAGGAGTCTTACCATGTGTCTTAACTACTAAAACTCTGTTTTGCACATAGCAAGCAGTATTGACTGCCTCTGCCCAGAAGGTGATAGGCAGTTTAGAGTCAGACAACATAGTTCTTGCAGCTTCAATAAGTGTCCTGTTTCTCCTCTCAGCAACTCCGTTTTGCTGAGGAGTCCTGGGAGCACTATATTGTCTTGTAATACCTTTTCATCACAAAATGCATCAAGGATTTGGTTCTTGAATTCAGTTCCCTGATCACATCTTATGGTTTTGACCTTGTGATCACATTGATTCTCAACTTTTAAGATGAAATTCTTCAGAATCTCAGGGGTTTCATCCTTAGTTCTAAGGAAGAAGACCCAAGTGAATCTTGTAAAATCATCTGTGATCACCAGACAGTAAGAGGTCCTTCCTAAACTCATTACACTGGTGGGGCCAAAGAGATCCATATGTAACAAGTGTAGGGGAGTAGTGATGGAGTTCTTTTCCTTAGGCTTGTGAGATACCTTGTGTTGCTTCCCTTTCAGGCATGCAACACAATGATCATCACTAGTAAACTCTTTCTTTGGCATTCCAGTTACCAGATCATGTTTAATTAATTTATTCATGTTCTTAAAGTTTACATGGCACATTCTTTTATGCCATAGGAAAGACTCATCACTATTTGCTTTAGATAGAAAGCATGAAACTTCTCCTGAGGGAGATGTTTCTTGCAAATCCATCTTGTACATGTTCCCTTTCCTGGGGGCTCTGAGCAGGATATGCTCATGAGGAATGACCACACCAGGCTTGAGAACAATGCACTCATGCTCAGTAAAGAGCATGTTATGACTCTGATCACAAAATTGGGATACACTCAGAAGATTGTACCCAAGCTCCTTAACAAAGTTTACCTTCTCAATGCTGAGCTTACCATTTGTGACCTTGCCCCTTCCAGAAATGTAACCACCTTCATCTCCTCCAAAAGCAACTGGTCCTCCATCAATTCTCTCAAAATTATGGAGTAGAGACCTATTGCCTGTCATGTGCCTGGAACAGCCACTGTCAATTATCCAGACATTCCTGTTTGTCTTGAGCTGTTCCTGCACAAAGAAAATGATTAGTTACATTTGGAAACCCAAGCCTTACTTGTCTTGGGCTCATTAATAGTAATAGAAGGTAATGCAACAGTAATAGATCCTATGGTTGTACTATGGGGATCTTCAGCTGTTGTTGATGGAGAAACCTCAGTCATTTGGTCTTTCTTAGACTTCCACACCACCTTTGGAGTCTTGGACTTGACCTTCAAAACCTTAGAAGCTTTTGGAACTTCATAAGTTTTGATGACTGATCCTTCGGAAGAATCTACAGTCACTGCAGCAGACTTCAGTGCTTCGGAAGAACTCCTTTCTTCCGAGACCAACTTTGCTTCCGAAGGTAATTTTCCATTTACCTTCTTCTTTGATTTGGAGCTTCCGAAGGAAACAGACTTTCCTTCCGAAGCTTGAGACTTCTTGAGACTCTTTGAAGTCTTTGTTTTAGTCATGTGGACAGTACTTTTAGGATTGTATGGGCAATCCTTAGCAATGTGAGAAGTACTTTCACACATAACACACAACATTTTCTTCTTCAAAGAAGTCTCCCTTTGAGAGCAAGACTGGCTTTGGTCACATCCCTTCTCCACCTTCATCTTGGTAGATGCTGAGACAGTTCCTTTGGGCTGTGAACTGTTCTTGGAGTTTGATGGTCCAGGCTGTGCAGCAGTGGTACACAGCAGCTCAGTCTTCTTCTTGGCACTGAGATGATTTGAACAAGAACCATGACTCTTAGCTGAGGAGTCTTGGTTGATGTCTTCAGTCCTTACTACTTTGAAACCTGCAGAGATAAAAACTTGTTTCTGCTTAGCATCAAAAGTAGCCTTGATTTCTTGAGCCTTCTTTGCCTTCCTTTTGCTCTTTCTGATCAAGTTCTTTCTTTTGGACTTGGTCATCACAGTTGATTTCTTCTCCTCAGAAGGATAGTGGCCCTTGGAAGAATCCTCTTCTTCACTCTTCTAGAGGAATTCTTCACTATCACTTCTTCATCATCCTCACTTACAGGATCTATGAGAGGAAGCTCATCTTCACAAGTTCCACACCTAGGAGATCTTACAGACAAGATTGTGTGTGGAGGAGCTATCTCATTTGATCCCAGTCCCTGTCTATTTTGATAACAAACCTTGTTGTGCAGGGATGAGGATATCATGTTCTTGAAGATCTCTTCTTCAAGAACACTCTTCTCTGCCTTGGCTTTGCTGATCACAAGCTCAGCCTGGCACTCAGTTAACTTAGTGATGAGATCTTGGATCTGAGTTCTGAAATCTGTATGTTCATGTTTTAGTACTGAAATGGTTTTCTCCAAGTCCTTTATCTTTAACTTGTAATCATTTTCAGACTTTCTAAAATCAGATTTTAATATATTTAATGACTCAAGATCAGATCTCATCTCTAGGTTATAGGACCTGTATCTATTTACTTTAGCAATGCATTCAGGGGAGCAAAGATGTTCCAATACCTTGGCTTCATCATGGTCAGCCATCAGTGCTTGGTTTGGAGAAGCATCCTCCACCTGAAAACTCCAGTCAAAGCCTCCTTCTTCAACAGCAACAGCAGCATGTTGCTTTGTCTTCTCAGCCTGAGGAGCTTTGTCAGTAAAGTTTGGTCTGGGTTGTGTTTGGCCCCCATTTGCTTTAGGTGCCTTACACTCCCTGGCAAAGTGACCCATAAGGTTACAGTTGTAACACTTAACTTTGCTTTTATCCAGCCCAAACTTACTACTGGTAGCATTGCTTGGAAATCTTCTTCCTGTCCTCTTGTAGAACTTCTTGGCTCTGTGAGTGAGGAGAGCCATCTGCTGAACTATCTCCATGTATTCCAGGTCATCTGGATGGATACAGTCCAGGTCTTCAAGAGTGAAAAGATAATTCCCACAACTTTCATCTGCAGACACAAAGGCTTGAGAAGAACTTGTCTCTTGGAATGGGCTTCCTTGAGTAAAGTTCTCCCTTGGTGTCTCCGGAAGGTGATGAAAGGACCCTTTTGTGAGTTGTCAGGGTAGCATAAGAGATGATGTTGGGGTTCTATGCTGTCCCTTTCAACCACATGAAGGGCTGAACCCATTTGATTGTTGGAGTTGCCAGATGAACCTTGCATGTTCATCTCATCTGGTATCCACTGAGAATCCCATACAACTCTGTAAGAGTAAGAGTCTTAAGGTTCTCAGTCCTCTTGATCACCACACAATAGTGTGTCCATTGCCTAGGAAGTGAGGACATGAACTTCCTTACAATGTCCCTGTTCTCAAGAGGAATTCCTCCATCCACTAGGGTATCCACAATCTCAACATACCTGAAGTATTGTTGGGTCATGGTCTCACCTGCTTTGAAGGTGAAATTTTCAAACTGCTGCTTCAGAAGATCTTTCTTGTTCTCCTTGGCTTCAGAGGAGCCTTCATACATCAGCTTCAGTGCATCCCACAGCTGTTTGGATGTCTTGCACTTCTTAAAACCTCTGTATACAGAGTTTGGGAGAGCAGTCTGAAGAGCAGTCATGGCCTTCCTGTCAATCTCTACTCTTTTTCTATCTTCATCTGAGTAGTTGGCCACATCTTTAGGAATCATACCAGCACCAGTAGCAGAGGGGGTGCTGGGTATGAAAGGTCCATTTTCAACAGATTCCCACATTCTTGAATCAAGAGACCTGATGAAGCCTTCCATCCTCATGCACCAGGTGTCAAAATCATCAAGAGTGATCAGTGGGGATTTGTTCATGGTTCCAGTCTCCATATCAGTCTTTGAGATGGAAGCCATTTGAAGAGTTTAGCTTTTGTGTGTGTGAGGGATCTTAAGATGGTTAGATCTTATATCAAGAGCCTGGAATGCTCTGATACCAATTGCAGGACCGTTTAAGGGCTTAAACACAATTACAACACAACAACACAATGAGGAGATTAACTAAACTCTAATCAAACAGTGAACTGGGTAACCAAGGGTGATACAAAGAACACAAGTAAAGCAAGAGACAGAACAAGAGAGTATGGGTTTCAAGGAGGCAGTATATTGCTTTCTCAAGTTCTTTTACAAGTGTTACAAAGCATAAAGAAAAGATACAAGAACTTGGAATACTTATACTACAACCTACAGCAGGCTATACTTTGAAAGCCAGCTGGATACAATTGACTAGACACTAACAAAATCAATTGTAGGATCAAAAGGCATATCTGCCTTTTGACCTTGTGACTATGACATGCCATAGCTCACATCCTTATTCAATACAAAAAGGATAAAGTACATAAAGTGGAAAGTTGAAGACTCAAGACCTCAATGTACAGTTACCAAAAGCAAGGCCCTTTTCACCAACTCATGTAAGTTGGTGACTTTACAGAGATGCAGCGGAAAAGGTGCTTTATGGAACAGTACATCAGATAAAGCATGTATACTAAAAGTCTTCGGAAGAAATCTGTCTTCATAGGTTGAAGCTTTGGAAGACTTTGTCTCTGAAGCTTCGGAAGACTTCATGTTTGGCTTCGGAAGATATTGGTCTTGGCTTCGGAAGATTTTGCACTTAGAGTATTTTCTAATGCTTTGTGTAAAACTTCCGAAGCATTCTTCACTTCAGTATTTAGTGCATGTTGCTGAGACACTTAGGCTGTTTTGGGTTGCATCAGACTTCAGGAATCCTTACACTATTCCTCAGTCATCTTCCTCTTTCCTTTGACGTCTTCAGAAGTGCTAGACTTTGGGTGTTCTTGGATGGAAGGTTCAGGTTGAGTGGTGGAAATGGGAGCTGGAGTCAATGTTGATGTTTGAGCTAGGGGTGGAGGCCTGTGGGGTTCTCAAATTTGACTTGGGAGCCTTGCATTCCCTTGCAAAATGACCAAGTTGGTTACAGTTGTAAC
Source organism: Flaveria ramosissima (assembly GCA_025215565.1). NCBI lineage: Eukaryota > Viridiplantae > Streptophyta > Magnoliopsida > Asterales > Asteraceae > Flaveria > Flaveria ramosissima. The sequence goes on along the minus strand of CM046037.1, from coordinate 34,553,578 downwards.
ATTTGGCCTTGGTTTTATCAAACCCAAATTTGCTGTTGATTGGGTTCTGGGGAAATTGCCTTCCAGTTCTCTTGAAGAACTTCTTTGCTCTGTAGGTTAAGAGAGCCATTTGTTGGACTATGTCCACGTATTCCACGTCATCTAGGCTGAAGCACTCTAGATCATCAAAGCAATATTGATAATCATTAGAGTGTACACTTCCTGAGATAAAAGCACAGTTGTCCTGAAAGGAACTTTGCTGAGCTTGTTAAGACCTTGGAGTCTCATGAAATATGATGTATGGCCCCTTAGAACAGGATGGCTGCTGGGTGTAAGTCAGGTATTGTTGAGGCTGGGAGGGTCCTGGGCCTTCAGCAACCATTAAAGCGTTGCTAGAAGGAAGACTCAAGGGTCTGCTTGTCTGATGAGCTCTCTTATTCTCCATTTCCAAACGATATCCATCAAGGATGCCATAGAGTTTGGTCATGGTAAGTGTATTCAGGTTCTCTGTTCTCTTGATAGAGACACAGTTGAATGTCCACTAATTGGGAAGTGCACTCCTGAACTTTCTTATGAGGTCTCTAAGTTCAAGTGCAATTCCCACAGTCTGAAGGGAAGAAATGAGATCCATGTACCTGAAGTATTGCTGCCTGAGGGTCCTCCAGCAACGTAGGTGAAGTTCTCGAACTGCTGCTTCAGTGAGTCCTTCTTGGAGTTATTTGAGCATGAGTACATATGAGCAAGTGCATCAAACATTTCTTTTGCTGACTTGCAATGCTCAAACCCCACCATGATGGAGTTGGGAATTGCAGTCATGAGAACAGTCATAGCATTGCTATCAATGTCCAGCTTATTCCGGTCCTCATCAGAATAATATTCAACAGCTTTCTTAATCATGGCACCGTTTCCACCAGCTACCTTTGGCTTATACGGGCCATTGACAATAGATTGCCACATCTTGCTTCTTGATACCTGATAAAGCCTTCCATTCGTCTGCTCCATGACCTGAAGTTTTCAGGGGTAATGATGGGTGCTTTAGTCATCGTCCCTATCTTTACTTCAGGTTGATTAGATGGTAAGATCTCACAATCAAGAGCCTAAAAAGCTCTGATACCAATTGCAGGATCGGGTTTATCACTTAACACTTGGATTTCTCTCAAACTCACTCATATTACACTCAAATCAGGTGAAGTAGAATCTATTCTAAGAGTTGACAATAATATAATAAGTAGCAAAGAACATAAAGAAATAATTTTCAAGGCACTTGTATATATTACTTCTCAAATCAAAGTATTACAAGACTCTTACAAGCATAAAACATGAGTTACAATGAGAAACTATATATACTAGATCCTACAGCCGGATATACTTTGATACAAGCTGGAAACCTAAGACTAAAGCATATACTACAATGCTAAAGTTAAGGTGCCTTTGATAAAGTATTATCTAAGATATGGTAGTCATGACATGTCCATGACTTACCTTTTGTCACCAACTAAAGTTGGCAACTGTACTAACTTATAAAAGTAAACAGTGGAATAAAGTATGGTCAACTATGGCTTTTGAGAAAATGCCATGTAGTATCTCAGAGGCCTGCAGCGGAGTGTCAGGGAGACCATACTTATGTCCACTGGATAATAGTAGTGTCTTCCGAAGGTAAGTTGGCTTCGGAAGAACGAGTTCTTCCAAAGCCACTTAAACTTCGGAAGAGGCTTCTATACTTCCGAGGCTTGAAGACTTCTTTCATACTTCGAAAGTTGACTTCTGATCTTTCACTCTAAGTCTTGATCTTCGGAAGTGAATACTTTGTCTTCAGAAGTTGGAGTTTTCCTTCAGAAGTTGGTTTTACACTTTGTCTTCGGAAGAGCTCCTTTTTCCTTCGGAAGTTCCACACTTAGCTTCGGAAGTCCTTTATTAGTTGCACCAAAATAGTCTAAGTGATTTGGTTTTGATTGCACCAGCCTTTCTAGATCGAACATATATATATATACATATATATATATATATATATATATATATATATATATATATATATATATATATATATATATATATATATATATATATATATATATATATATGTACGTGTATATATATATCTATATATGTATACGTGTAAATATATCTATATATTGTTATGTGGAGATAATTCTTCTAGAGAGAAACCCCTAGAGGTTAGGAAAGTTATCCTTTCCCTCCTAAGCTGCTGATCAGCTTCTCTTTTCTTCCTCTTCCTTTCTTCCTCTAAGGTCAACCTTGCTGCTTCTTCCTTATGATGTATTTGCAGCTTAGTTGCATTTTCCAACTCAACTAACTCCTCTAGTGGTAGCAGGTCCTAGATTGACAAGTCTGTCAATAATTTCCACTCTTCTTTTATTGTTGACAGCCTCCTAGTTGGCTGCAGCTGCTTTGCTACTGGTAGCTAGCAGTTTCCCAATTGGAAGTCTACCTTTTCTTTTGAGATTGTTTAACCTTGCTCCCTCCTGAAGCTATTCCTCAGTCATCTTCCTCTTTCCTTTGACGTCTTCAGAAGTGCTAGACTTTGGGTGTTCTTGGATGGAAGGTTCAGGTTGAGTGGTGGAAATGGGAGCTGGAGTCAATGTTGATGTTTGAGCTAGGGGTGGAGGCCTGTGGGGTTCTCAAATTTGACTTGGGAGCCTTGCATTCCCTTGCAAAATGACCAAGTTGGTTACAGTTGTAACATTTGGCCTTGGTTTTATCAAACCCAAATTTGCTGTTGATTGGGTTCTGGGGAAATTGCCTTCCAGTTCTCTTGAAGAACTTCTTTGCTCTATAGGTTAAGAGAGCCATTTGTTGGACTATGTCCACGTATTCCACGTCATCTAGGCTGAAGCACTCTAGATCATCAAAGCAATATTGATAATCATTAGAGTGTACACTTCCTGAGATAAAAGCACAGTTGTCCTGAAAGGAACTTTGCTGAGCTTGTTGAGACCTTGGAGTCTCAGGAAATATGATGTATGGCCCTTTAGAACAGGATGGCTGCTGGGTGTAAGTCAGGTATTGTTGAGGCTGGGAGGGTCCTGGGCCTTCAGCAACCATTAAAGCGTTGCTAGCAGGAAGACTCAAGGGTCTGCTTGTCTGATGAGCTCTCTTATTCTCCATTTCCAAACGATATCCATCAAGGATGCCATAGAGTTTGGTCATGGTAAGTGTATTCAGGTTCTCTGTTCTCTTGATAGAGACACAGTTGAATGTCCACTAATTGGGAAGTGCACTCCTGAACTTTCTTATGAGGTCTCCAAGTTCAAGAGCAATTCCCACAGACTGAAGGGAAGAAATGAGATCCATGTACCTGAAGTATTGCTGCCTGAGGGTCCTCGAGCAACGTAGGTGAAGTTCTCGAACTGCTGCTTCAGTGAGTCCTTCTTGGAGTTATTTGAGCATGAGTACATGTGAGCAAGTGCATCAAACATTTCTTTTGCTGACTTGCAATGCTCAAACCCCACCATGATGGAGTTGGGAATTGCAGTCATGAGAACAGTCATAGCATTGCTATCAATGTCCAGCTTATTCCGGTCCTCATCAGAATAATATTCAACAGCTTTCTTAATCAAGGCACTGTTTCCACCAGCTACCTTTGGCTTATACGGGCCATTGACAATAGATTGCCACATCTTGCTTCTTGATACCTGATGAAGCCTTCCATTCGTCTGCTCCATGACCTGATGTTTTCAGGGGTGATGATGGGAGCTTTAGTCATCGTTTCCATCTCTACTTCAGACTTGTTGAGGGCCATTTTGAGTGTGGTGTAAGGATGAGTGAAAAACAGGTTGATTAGATGGTAAGATCTCACAATCAAGAGCCTAAAGAGCTCTGATACCAATTGCAGGATCGGGTTTATCACTTAACACTTGGATTTCTCTCAAACTCACTTATATTACACTCAAATCAGGTGAAGTAGAATCTATTCTAAGAGTTGACAATAATATAATAAGTAGCAAAGAACATAAATAAATAATTTTCAAGGCACTTGTATATATTACTTCTCAACTCAAAGTATTACAAGACTCTTACAAGCATAAAACATGAGTTACAATGAGAAACTATATATACTAGATCCTACAGCCGGATATACTTTGATACAAGCTGGAAACCTAAGACTAAAGCATATACTACAATGCTAAAGTTAAGGTGTCTTTGATAAAGTATTATCTAAGATATGGTAGTCATGACATGTCCATGACTTACCTTTTGTCACCAACTAAAGTTGGCAACTGTACTAACTTATAAAAGTAAAGAGTAGAATAAAGTATGGTCAACTATGGCTTTTGAGAAAATGCCATGTAGTATCTCAGAGGCTTGCAGCGGAGTGTCAGGGAGACCATACTTATGTCCACTGGATAATAGTAGTGTCTTCCGAAGGTAAGTTGGCTTCGGAAGAACGAGTTCTTCTAAAGCCACTTATACTTCGGAAGAGGCTTCTATACTTCCGAGGCTTGAGGACTTCTTTCATACTTCGAAAGTTAACTTCTGATCTTTCACTCTAAGTCTTGATCTTCGGAACTGAATACTTTTTCTTCGGAAGTTGGAGTTTTCCTTCGAAAGTTGGTTTTGCACTTTGTCTTCGGAAGAGCTCCTTTTTCCTTCGGAAGTTCCACACTTAGCTTCGGAAGTCCTTTATTAGTTGCACCAAAATAGTCTAAGTGATTTGGTTTTGATTGCACCAGCCTTTCTAGATCGAACATATATATATATACATATATATATATATATATATATATATATATATATATATATATATATATATATATATATATATATATATATATATATATATATATATATATATATATATATATATATGTACGTGTATACACATATCTATATATATGTATACGTGTATATATATATATATATCTACATATATGTATACGTGTAAATATATCTATATATTTTTATGTGGAGATAATTCTTCTAGAGATTAGGAAAGTTATCCTTTCCCTCCTAAGCTGCTGATCAGCTTCTCTTTTCTTCCTCTTCCTTTCTTCCTCTAAGGTCAACCTTGCTGCTTCTTCCTTATGATGTATTTGCAGCTTAGTTGCTTTTTCTAACTTAACTAACTCCTCTAGTGGTAGCAGGTCCTAGATTGACAACTCTGTCAATAATTTCCACTCTTCTTTTATTGTTGACAACCTCCTGGTTGGCTGCAGCTGCTTTGCTACTTGTAGCTAGCAGTTTCCCAATTGGAAGTCTACCTTTTCTTTTGAGATTGTTTAACCTTGCTCCCTCCTGAAGCTATTCCTCAGTCATCTTTCTCTTTCCTTTGACGTCTTCAGAAGTGCTAGACTTTGGTTTTCTTGGATGGAAGGTTCAGGTTGAGTGGTGGAAATGGGAGCTGGAGTCAATGCTGATGTTTGAGCTAGGGGTTAGCTGAGAAAATCCTTCCTATTAACCTCAGATGCAAGTTCTAGGATTGCATCTGTGACTATTAGTTCATCAGATAAAGAGAATAGTCCTTCCGAAGCTGCAATCTCAGCTTCGGAAGATTGAGGTTGTTCTTCCGAGGCTTTGACTTGTGCTTCGGAAGTCTGTGAGAATACACTATCTATCCCAACTGTCTCAGTTGTTGGGCCATCAATCATTGTTTCCCCTTCGAAATTAATCTCAGGTTCCACTTGGACCTTAGGTTGACCAACTTCCTCAATAGTGGTAGAAGGTTCATTTAACCTGTGAAACTCTTGAGCTCCGAAGTAAATCACAGACAAATCAGGACTTGGCTCTTCAATGAGAGATTCCAACATGAATTGTTGAAGAACCTGTTGAGATCTTGGAGCATCCTTTGATCCACTTGAATTACAACTGGAGAAGGCTTAGGAAAAACTGAAGCTTGTTGCATAGGGTATCATGAACTTAAAGAAGTGAGAGATTGACTCTGTGGTTCCTCTTGTCTTTGGCTTTGTCCCTGAACACTCTCCCCTATCGTAGCATCATCTTGAGAGCTTGATGAGCTGAAGGAAGAGGTCAGTGAGACCTGAATTGGTACATGCCTAACAGACATCTCAATCTGTTTCTCAGCTAGTTTGGCCTTGAGATTTTCAATCTCAAGTTGCTGAGTGGCAGACCTATCCTAAAGTCCTAACCTTAGATTCAAGGTTTGAGACTTTAGAAAGTAGGTCTTTAATGGTGAGTTGCAGTCTTCGCTCATCTTCTTTTGAAGAATCATGGGGAGATGAGGTAACATACCTAGTATGTTCATCCTCACCACTAGATGTGGTTTCTTGGCGCCCTGGTTTCCCTTGCTCAATGATGTCTCTTTCTGAGTCATGAAAGGGCATGGTTGCCGTAGATTCAGTATCAGTAATGTTACCACTGTCCTGAAGGTCCTTTGAGGCTTCTTCAGTAGTGGCAGCTGAATCTACATGAGTCCTCTCCACATCAGTGGGACTCACCTCAGAAAAGGCTTGCTGATGGGGGCTAGAGATAAGAGGTCTCTCTAGGCTCTGTTGATCCTTGAGAGGATGTTGTGGATCAACTTAATTGCCATGAAGAGACATAATCTCTTCATCAGTTCCAATTAGTAGGTCAGTAAAGGATATAGAGTTTAAACCTAATGAATCAGAACTGCTGCTTCAGTGAGTCCTTCTTGGAGTCATTTGAGCTTGAGTACATGTGAGCAAGTGCATCAAATAGTTCTTTTGCTGACTTGCAATGCTCAAACCCCACCATGATGGAGTTGGGAATCGCAGTCATCAGAACAGTCATTACATTGCTATCAATGTCCAGCTTATTCCGGTCCTCATCAAAATAATCTTCAACAGCTTTCTCAATCATGGCACCGTTTCCACCAGCTACCTTTGGCTTATACGGGCCATTGACAATAGATTGCAACATCTTGCTATCTTGATACCTGATGAAGCCTTCCACTCGTCTGCTCCATGACCTGAAGTTTTCAGGGGTGATGATGGGTGCTTTAGTCATCGTCCCCATCTCTACTTCAGACTTGTTAAGGGCAATTTTGAGTGTGGTGTAAGGAGGAGTGAAAAACAGGTTAATTAGGATGGTAAGATCTCACAATCAAGAGCCTAAAAAGCTCTGATACCAATTGCAGGATCGGGTTTGTCACTTAACACTTGGATTTCTCTCAAACTCACTTATATTACACTCAAATCATGTGAAGTAGAATCTATTCTAAGAGTTGATAATAATATAATAAGTAGCAAAGAACACAAAGAAATAATTTTCAAGGCACTGGTATATATTACTTCTCAACTCAAAGTATTACAAGACTCTTACAAGCATAAAACATGAGTTACAATGAGAACTATATATACTAGATCCTACAGCCAAATATACCTTGATACCAGCTTGAAACCTAAGACTAAAGCATATACTACAATGCTAAAGTTGGCAACTGTACTAACTTATAAAAGTAAACAGTGGCATAAAGTATGGTCAACTACATGGCTTTTGAGAAAACACCATGTAGTATCTCAGAGGTATGCAGCGGAATGTCAGGGAGACCATACTTATGTCCATTGGATAATAGTAGTGTCTTCTGAAACTAAGTTGGCTTCGGAAGAACGAGTTCTTCCAAAGCCACTTATACTTCGGAAGAGGCTTCTATACTTCCAAGGCTTGAGGACTTCTTTCATACTTCGAAAGTTGACTTCTGATCTTTCACTCTAAATCTTGATCTTCGAAAATGAGTACTTTGTCTTCGGAAGTTGGAGTTTTCCTTTGGAAGTTGGTTTTACACTTTGTCTTCGGAAGAGCTCCTTTTTCCTTCGGAAGTTCCACTCTTAGCTTCAGAAGTCCATTATTAGTTGCACCAAAATAGTCTAAGTGATTTGGTTTTGATTGCACCAGCCTTTCTAGATCCAACATATATATATATATATATATAGATATATATATATATATATATATATATATATATATATATATATATATATATATATATATATATATATATATATATATATATATATATATAGATGTATGTATGTATATATATACGTGTATATCTATATATATATCTATCTATATATATATATATATATATATACGTGTATATATATATATATATATATATATATATATATATATATATATATACGTGTATATATATACGTGTATATATATATATATGTGTATATATATACGTGTGTATATATATATGTATATATATATATATCTATATGTATATCTCTATATATATATATCTATATATATATATATATATATATATATATATATATATATATATATATATATATATATATATATATATTGGTATGTGGAGATAATTCTTCTAGAGAGAAACCCTTAGAGATTAGGAAAGTTATCCTTTCCCTCCTAAGCTGTTGATCAGCTTCTCTTTTCTTCCTCTTCCTTTCTTCCTCTAAGGCCAACCTTGCTGCTTCTTTCTTTTGCTGTATTTGCAGCTTAGTTGCATTTTCCAACTCAACTAACTCCTCTAATGGTAGCAGGAGTATATCTTCATTCACAGCTCCTAGATTGACAAGTCTGTCAATAATTTCCACTCTTCTTTTATTGTTGACAGCCTCCTGGGTGGCTGTAGCTGCTTTGCTACTGGCAGCTAGCAGTTTCCCAGTTGAAAGTCTACCTTTTGTTTTGTTTTTTTTAACCTTCATCCCTCCTGAAGCTCTTCCCCATTCATCTTCCTCCTTCCTTTGACGTCTTCAGAAGTGCTAGACTTTGGGTGTTCTTGGATGGAAGGTTCAGGTTGAGTGGTGGAAATGGGATCTGGAGTTAATGTTGATGTTTGAGCTAGGGTTAGCTGAGAAAATCCTCCTTATTAACCTCAGATGCAAGTTCTAGGATTGCATCTGTGACTATTAGATCATCGGATAAAGAGAATAGTCCTTCCGAAGCTGCAATCTGAGATTCGGAAGATTGAGGTTGTTCTTCCGAGGCTTTGACTTGTGCTTCGGAAGTCTGTGAGAATGTACTATCTGTCCCAACTGTCTCAGTTGCTGGGCTATCAGTCCTTGTTTCCCCTTCGAAATTAATCTCAGGTTCCACTTGGACCTTAGGTTGACCAACTTCCTCAATAGTGGTAGAAGGTGCATTTAACTTCTGAAGCTCTTGAGCTCCGAAGTAAATCACAGACAAGTCGGGACTTGGCTGTTCAATGAGAGATTCCAACAGGATCTTGTTGAAGAACCTGTTGAGATCTTGGAGCATCCTTTGATCCACTTGAATTACAACTGGATGAGGCTCTGGAAAAACTGAAGCTTGTTGTATAGGGTATCTTGAACTTAAAGAAATGAGAGCTTGACTTTGTGGTTCCTCTTGTCTTTGGCTTTGTCCCTGCACACTCTCCCCTTTTATGGTAGCATCATCTTGAGAGCTTGATGAGCTGGAGGAAGAGGTCAGTAAGACCTGAATTGGTACATGCCTAACAGACATCTCAATCTGTTTCTCAGCTAGTTTGGCCTTGAGATTTTCAATCTCAAGTTGTTGAGTGGCAGACCTATCCTCTAAAGTCCTAACCTTAGATTCAAGGTTTGATACTTTAGAAAGTAGGTCTTTAATGGTGAGTTGCAGTCTTCCCTCATCTTCTTTTGAAGAATCATGGGGAGATGAGGTAACATACCTAGTATGTTCATCCTCACCACCAGATGTGGTTTCTTGGCGCCCTGGTTTCCCTTGCTCAATGATGTCTCTTTCTGAGTCATTAAAGGGCATGGTTTCCGTAGATTCAGTCTCAGTAATGTTACCACTGTCCTGAAGGTCCATTAAGACTCCTTCAGTAGTGGCAGCTGAATCTACATGAGTCCTCTCCACATCAGTGGGACTCACCTCAGTAAAGGCTTGCTGATGGGGGCTAGAGATAAGAGGTCTCTCTAGGCTCTATTGATCCTTGAGAGGATGTTGTGGATCAACTTAATTGCCCTGAAGAGACATAAGCTCTTCATCAGTTCCAATTAGTAGGTCAGTAAAGGATATAGAGGTTAAGCCTAATGACTTAGAACTTCTGCTTCAGTGAGTCCTTCTTGGAGTCATTTGAGCTTGAGTACATGTGAGCAAGTGCATCAAACAGTTCTTTTGCTGACTTGCAATGCTCAAACCCCACCATGATGGAGTTGGGAATTGCAGTCATGAGAACAGTCATAGCATTGCTATCAATGTCCAGCTTATTCCGGTCCTCATCAGAATAATCTTCAACAGCTTTCTCTATCATGGCACCGTTTCCACCTGCCACCTTTGGTTTATATGGGCCATTGATAATAGATTGCCACATCTTGTTGTCTTGATACCTGATGAAGCCTTCCATGCGTCTGCTCCATGACCTGAAGTTTTCAGGGGTGATGATGGGTGCTTTAGTCAACGTCCCCATCTCTACTTCAGACTTGTTGAGGGCCATTTTGAGTGTGGTGTAAGGAGGAGTGAAAAACAGGTTGATTAGGATAATAAGATCTCACAATCAAGAGCCTAAAAAGCTCTGACACCAATTGCAGGATCGGGTTTTGTAACTTAACACTTGGATTTCTCTCAAACTCACTTATACTATACTCAGATCAGATGAAGTAGAATCTCTTCTAAGAGTTGATAATAATATAATAAGTAGCAAAGAACACAAAGAAATAATTTTCAAGGCACTTGTATATATTACTTCTCAACTCAAAGTATTACAAGACTCTTACAAGCATGAAAAAAATTTACAATGAGAAACTATATATACTAGATCCTACAGCCAGATATACTTTGATACTAGCTGGAAACCTAAGACTAAAGCATATACTACAATGCTAAAGTTAATGTATCTTAGATAAAGTATTATATAAGATATGGTAGTCATGACATGTCCATGACTTACCTCTTGTCACCAACTAAAGTTGGCAACTGTACTAACTGATAAAGGTAAACAGTGGAATAAAGTATGGTCAACTACATGGCTTTTGAGAAAACGCCATGCAATATCTCAGAGGTCTGCAGCGGAGTGTCAGAGAGACCATACTTATGTCCACTGGATAATAGTAGTATCTTCTGAAGGTAAGTTGGCTTCGGAAGAACATGTTTATCTGAAGCCACTTATACTTCGGAAGAGGCTACTATACTTCCGAGGCTTGAGGACTTCTTTCATACTTCGGAAGTTGACTTCTGATCTTTCACTCTAAGTCTTGATCTTCGGAAGTGATTACTTTGTCTTCGAATGTTGGAGTTTTTCTTCGGAAGTTGATTTGACACTTTGTCTTCAGAAGAACTCCTTTTCCTTCGGAAGTTCCACACTTAGCTTTGGAAGTCCTTTATTAGTTGCATTAAAATGGTCTAAGTGATTTGGTTTTGGTTGCACCAGCTTTTCTAGATCCAACACTTTTATCTTGATTTAATCTATATCTTCATCATACTTAATGTTCACTAGGTACGAAACTTTTGTTGTGTTTTGGTAACCTGAGATAGTAAACCAACTACATATAAAGGGAGACACAGAAAGATATAAAGAAAGATAAGTTTGAATCTACCAAAAGTTTGTCATGTAGCAGGGGCATTGTACTAGTTATTTTAATCCATGCGACAATATTGTATGTTGATTCTCCTGTTCCGGTTATGTATCGTTTGAGGTTCCCACTCTTGATCGATGCGAAAATATTGTATGTTGATGTTCCTATTCGTGTTAAGTAGATCAGTATAATACACTGGTTGTCTGTTAACTTGATGTTATCTACCAAAATTTTTTGTTTGTTGCTTCTCATGGGGTTATGTACATCAATATGTATTGCTGCAAATAAGAGTAACAATTATTGATCATTTTGTCTTTTGGTTAGAATACCATATTATTTTTCTATGGCTGATTGGGTGATACACAATACCTCTGTTGATGCTTCTATTAATGTTTCTGCTAAGTAATTTTAATGTTGTTCTATGATTTGATATTTTAAATCTTGATCTCAGCCATCATATCGATGCAACAATATTGTATGTTGATGCTTCGTTTCGGGTTATGTAGGTTAGTATAATACTTTGATTATTTGTTAACTTTATATTATCAACAAATATTGTATTTGTGAGGCTTCTGTTGGGGTTATGTACATCAATAGGTGTTTTTACAAAATAAGAATAACAAAGGTTGATCATTTTGCCTTTTGGTTAGAGTACCATAATATTTTTCTTTGGGTAATTGGGTAATACATAATAGCTCTGTTTATGCTTCTGTTAATGATTCTGCTAAGTAATTTTAATATTGTTTTATGATTAATATTTTAAATGTTGATCTGATTCATCATATTGATAGATCCAGATTGGGTGTTTTCAATCATACCGACAAATCCTTCTTCCTCGTACTTCATGATCCTTCTGCTGATAATCTTGTGAGTATCATAAAAATATTCAGAAATACCATCCTGCATAGTGTACTCTTCATATTTTATTGTTGTACGATAAAGTTAACCTTATAATTTTTTTTATTTTCACAGCCGCTACAGAGTTGTTTTTTTCCATATTTTAGAGGCTAATGATATTCAACTCAAACAACTTATTCAAACGTCAACCGACCTTTCATGGAAAATAGGACTCGAGATTGGTAATGGTTACTTCTCATTTACAAAGGGCTGGAATAATATCCCTGATCAGTTATTTCTAACTAAGGGCAGCACATTAGTGTTTGATTATATCCGGATGCAGACATTCAATATGATATTCTATCATCGTAATCAAAGTCGTCCCATGGGTCCTTCTTTCTTCTATGTTCATCGTGAACCATTCCTTGGCTATTTGGTATAACATTTTAATTTTATACATTTATGTACTTACTTTGCCAGCCTATAATATGTTTATTTAAAAACTAATACTTTTTACAAAATTGTTTATCCGTGTTAAGGAATTTCCTCACACCTTCTCCAAAGTCAACTTTGGAAAACAGGCTCCCCAGCAGCCTGTTATACTATTTGCAAGTGAGACTCAAGCATGGTCGGTCATTGTTGAAGTTATTAACAGGAAGCTCCGATTTACTGATGTTTGGATGAGGGTTGTTCAAGAAATCCCCTAAAAACAAAGACATTTTGTTATTTTCACTTGTTTCGACACAAACACAATAAAAGTTACCGTTTACAACCCAAATGGATTGCAACTTTTGCTCCCTAATTTCAATGAACCTATGGATGTGGATGTAAAACCTAATATACAAGCTTCGCAAACTGGAACACCTTATCAAACTGATGTTCACGAAGAGTATGATTTTACTGAAAAGGTTACACGTCCACTATCATTTATTCGTTGTTTATTAAATTAACACAAAAAATATTTTCTGTTATCTTACATTATTTTTTCCTTCAGTGTTTCCCACAAAGCTTGAGATTCAACCTGATGAGCACGAAGAGTATGCTTTTACCAAAAAGGTTACATGCCGCCTTATAAGTTCAACACCCATTTTTTAAAAACTATCATTTTTTCGTTATTTATTTAATCAACCCAAAATTATTTTCAGTTATCTTACATTATTTTTTTCTTCAGCGTTTTCGCAAAAAGCTTGAGATTCTTTCTCATGTAGCTTCTCGAAAGCATATGAAGGTTAGGTATGCTGGACATCAGATTTCTTTGTTGGAAGTTGGGTTCGAGAGGAAGGTTGGTTACAAAAGGTTACTCATTCACTTACAAACTTATATTATTTTGGTTCAATAATTACTTTAACAAACATACCATACAAACCATTTCATCTTTTATCTTTATAGGTATGTTTTGAGAGGATGGCCAGAGGTTTTAATGGTATTTCTGATTGTGAAATCTGCTACTTCAGGTACGTAACTACCGAAGATGTTTTGGTCGTGTCAAGGTTTGAAAATTTATAATTTAGAGGATGTTTTTTTGGGTACTTCCGGTTTAAGGTTTTTTTAGTTTGGTAAAAAGATTCCAATCAGACTTTTAGATTGTATTTATGTTTATTTGGGTTTGAAACTTTGACCGTGGTCGATGTGAATCTTTTTTATTATGATTCTATATAATTACCCATCTATCGTATTTGTATGGTATATTTTGTTTGGGTACCAACCACACGTTTTGTTCATTAAATGAATCTATAAATGACATTATGATTATTATGTATTGTTAAGAAATAAGAACGCCCCGTTGATTGTAAGATTTTTTACAATGTTGTTTATACTTGAAATCGGATTACATGTTCCTTATTTTATGGTTTTAAAATAACTAAGTTATCATATTTTATTTTAAAAATTAATTTTAATATAATACTATAAGCTATTTGTTCGATTATTATTATGATCGAACAATTGAATAAGGAACTTTTTAAAATTAGCCTTACTAAAAATCCACATTTATGTTATATTAAAATTGTTTTTTGCGCAAATTATTATTATAATAATATCTTTCATACTGATTTTTTGGGTATACATTTTTTATTATTATTATTAACTTTATTTTTTTATACGAGAGAATTCCAAATCTACTTGCATTCACATATTAGGGAAGCTTTTTACTTAATTAAACCGTAAAACATTGTAATTTTCAAACACATGTACTATACAAGGCTAATTACCAGCCCCACCATTACTCTTATTACTCTTATAAAAACGTTATAAACAAAGTAACAAGGTCTTTATTGTCTTTTTTATTTTACTAAAGCCTACATGGTTCATATATATTTTTTGATTTATATGTAATAAAAATAATTATGTGTTAACATTTTTTGTATATTTTATTACACAAAATAACTACATGGTTCATATGTTCACTTTTTTTAACTAATTCGTCTTATAATAAAATATTTCATACTCAATTTTTGGGTATCCATTTTTTTTATTATTATTAACTTTCTTTATACGAAAGGAGTCTGAATCAACTTGCATTCACGTATTGTGGGAGCTTTTTACTTAATTAAACCGTAAAATATTGTAATTTTCAAACACATGTACTAAACAAGGGTAATCATCATCGCCACCATTACTCTTATAAGCACGTAATTCACAAAGTAATGTCTTTATTGTCTTTTTTATTATACTAACAACTACACGGTTCATATAACTAACCATACGTTAAAATTTTCTATATATTTTATTTTACTAATAAGTACATGGTTCATATATCTTTATTTATATAAAAATAACCATAAATCTATATCTTCTATGTATATGTGCATATATTAATCTAGTTATATGTTTCATTACTAACTTAAGATTGAGATTGATATTCAAACCGCCTCAATTATAGCAGATGAGTTATAGATACTAATTGGTAATTGATTAGGTTTATAGAACTTTTCTCTCATCGTTCATTTGAAATATCCTAAAATAAATTTGAATTTATTAATCATAACAGATCACTTATAGCTGAAATTTCTGTTATTCATATACATTTTTATATATTATATATATATTTCATAAAACTTTCCATATACAATGATAGCTTTACACGTTTTAAATATTAGAGTAAATAACACGGGTGGTCCCTGTGGTTTGGTTAAATTTTAAATTTGTTCCTTAAAGTTTTAAAATTGCGAATATAATCCCTAATGTTATAGTAATCTTTTGTCAATGGTCCCTACTCTGTTAGTTCAGTTAGTGTATTTAAATTTTTCAAATAACTATTTTACTTGTAAGAATCATCAATGTAATTTCATTTTATTATAATCTTTTTATTATAAATACGTTTATTATTTAATATATAAATAAAAAATTATATTAAAAAAACATCTTCTTTTAAATGTGGTTTATAATTTTAATAAAACCAATATGTGGGTTTTTTTAAACCTTTATAAAATGTTTTCTTTTATAAAGACGTTTAAAACTGAATTGTTTTTTAAAATATGTTTAAAAAACTAAGAATCTGTTTAAGAAAGATGTTTTAAAAAATGAATGGTTTTTTTAAGAACTTTAGAAAACCAACCAGTTTAAAAAATCAAAAAGTTTTAGAATGTCGTATGAAAAACGAACGGTTAAAAAACCGAACATTTTAAAAAATATGTTTTTAAAAAGTTTTTTTATTTGTGTGTTTAAAACGTATTTGATTAAATAATAATCTTATTAATTAATGAAATTATAAAAACAATATAAAAATAAAAAAATTGAGAAATAAAAAAATATATAAATGTTTCTTAAATAAAAATAAAACAATAGTTTAAAAGGTAAATTAAATAGATGGATAATTTACTCTAAATATTATTATGTAAGGTGGTTTACTAATTCTATAAACACGGATTTAGAATTAAATTGTTTAATCATAATAATAATATTTTCCATATACTATTATCCGTACTTACCATATATATATATATATATTATATATTTAAATTGGAAAACACGAATTCAAAAAATTTTCCCTCTGAAATTATTTTTGGAACTTATTACAAATTTTCAATTATACCAAATTTCAAATTCTAATTCTATTTTCTATAATTAACAGTATATTCAACTACTAATCAGTAGTTAACTATACCATAAATATATACGAACACAAAATAAAAAATATACTGACATTGAAATTAAATTAAAAATATAATCAGCTATAATAAATAGACAACTATACCATAAATATATATAAATAACAAATACAAAAAGTCTATATAAACACATACACCCAAGGTATGTACAATTGGACATTCAAGGTATGTACAATTGGATACTTTTATACACAGATCATTTATATATTCGTTTTGTCATTGTAGCCCAACTAATTAACGTTTGTTACTACATTATGTTTCATATTTTTCAGACAAACGGAAGTAGCTAACATTTCTACGTTTCGCAACTTGGATGTATCTAGGGATGACTACACATTGAAGGATTGTTAGACTATGAGGCAACCCATGTTTAAAAATCAATCACAAACATTCTCCATTGAAATGATTTTAATTGATGAAGAGGTATTTCTAAACGCAATTTTGGTAACATACGTTGATGTCTTCTTTGTGCAGGATAACAAAGTACAAGCATGTGTTTTGCACAAATGGTTTACTAGATTTGAAAGATTCTTTGTGAGAAGGCTACTTTGATTATCAAGAAACCCACAATCGGTGACAACTCTACAACTTTTAAATATGTTGACAATCCTTTTAAGGTGTGCCTATATTTTAATACCTCAATCACAAAATGCAATGATTTTAATGGCCCACTTTATGGATTCTCCTTCACTGATTTTTAGTCAATATTGAAACGAACTGTCTCTGAATCAGGTAGCATAAGTATGTCCATTTTACAATTGGAAATATTTTTTGTATACATTAACTTAAATGTTTTGATGACTTTTAATCACATTAAAGTATATAACATTTATTTTTACATTTTTTTTATTATTTAGATGTCATTGGTTTAGTTATCAAGTACTACAACATTGAAGATATAATTACCAAGAATGGAAAACAAGCTTTCAAGCTCAGCTTTCATATGCAAGATTTGGAGTAAGCTGACTTTTCTTATATTTATTATTTGTTTGAACGTGTATCATATTATAATTATTGTATTTAAAAAATACGTGCAGAGGTCTTAAAATATCTTTTACCTTCTGGGATGATTATGATAAGGAGCTCTATGACTATCTTCTTAAGAATCCAGAAGCATGTAGTGTGGTTATTATTTTACAATTTGGAAAGTTCAAGAACTTTCGAGGTCCGCTCCTGATGCAGTCGAAAACAGAAAGATAAATAATTGAACCTGTTGATTCAACGAGAATACCCGGAATAATTGTGTTAACTTTGACTAGTTTGATTATTCCCTTTTCAAAGTTATCTCTAATTAAATGATACCTGATGTTGATGTGTTAGTGTTGCACATGATTCTATGTAATAAAGATAACACTATTGTTGTCTATGTGGATGGGAGTCTCTTTGAAGTTGAATCCATAGTCCAGCATATGATTCTGAATCCAAAGCACTTGAGCACAACAGCTAGCAGTAGGAATGTATTCAGCTTCAGCAATTGATGCAGACATAAAGGATTGTTTCTTGCATTGCCATGAGACAATCCTTCCACCAAGGAATTGACATCCCCCAGATGTAGACTTTGCAGTCATATTGCAGCCACCATAGTCACTGTTTGTATATGCATACAGATTGAAGTCAGAATTCGTAGGATACCAAAGGCCTAATGTAGCAGCACCTTGGAGGTATCTTAGAATCCTCTTGACAGTGACCAAGTGTGACATCTTAGGGTTGGCTTGATATCTTGCACAAATGCATGTGGCAAACATGATATCGGGCCTGCTAGCTGTAAGATACATAAGAGACCCAATCATAGCCCTAGAAAGATGTTCATCCACACACTCCTCCTCAATGTCTGGTCCAAGGGAGTGGTTTCTTACTATTGGTGTATTTGCAATCTTAAAATCAGTCATATTGAATCTTGTAAGTATGTCTTGTATATACTTTGACTGACTTATGAAGATGCCACTGTCAACTTACTTCACTTGAATTCCAAGAAAGAAAATGAGTTCCCCCATGGCACTCATTTCAAGTCTATTCTTTATCAGCCTCTCAAAGTCTTTGCATAGCTTTAGATTAGTTGACCCGAAGATAATGTTATCTACATATACTTGAACTAGCATTAAGTCATTCCATGTTCCTTTGATGAAGAGAGTTCCATCAATAGTACCCCTTTTGTAGCCATACTGAGATAAAGTCTCATACCACTTCCTTGAAGCTTGGTGCAGCCCAAAGAGAGCTTTATCAAGCTTGCAGACATAATCTGGATGATCAGGATCTGCAAAGCCAGGTGGTTGTTTGACATATACCTCTTCATCAATCACCCCATAGAGACAAGCACACTTGACATCAATTTGATAGATCTTGAAATACTTGGATGCAACAAAAGCTAGGAATATTCTGATTCAAGTCTTGCCACATGAGCAAAGACATCTGTGTAATCAATTCCTTCTTCTTGTGTGTACCCTTGGACAACTAGTCTTGCTTTGTTTTCTATGACAAGTGCTCTATCATCCTTCTTGTTCCTAAACACCCATTTGGTTCCTATGGTAGTCTTCCCTTGAGGAAGAGGACATAAGTTCCAAACCTTTTGCCTTTAGAATTGAAGCAGCTCCTCCTGCATAGCTTCAACCCAACCTCCAACCTTTAAAGCCTCATCAACTATCGTTGGCTCTATCAGGGACAAGAAAAAAGAGTGGAGACAAACATTTGCATCATGGGTTTCTCCTCTCGTCCTTACCCCTGTATCAACATTTCTAATGATGTTTGTGGTGGGGTGAGACTTGTGGAACCTGAGTTAAGGAATCATAGCAAGTTGCTTGTAAATATATAAATTAGAGAAATTTAGATCAGGCATTGAAGTATCTCCCACCACATCAGCACACTTATCAAGAGAGACTTGATCCAATGGATGTGTGACATCATTGATATTGTCTTCCATGGAGTGATTTTCAGCATCAACAAACTCTTGATCACTGTCACCACCACCATCCTCCTACATTTGAAGCTCTTTCATTTGAGTGTTGTGCTTCTGAGCTAGAATTTGTTGGCACCTCAAATGTATCAGCTGAATTTGACATGGTTATGCTGATAAGAACTCCATCTGCAGAGTAAGTTACAACTAGAGCTGAAGTAGTATGATTTGATGGTCTTCTCAGCTCAAATCTTGGATCAGGATCACATGCTGATAAGATATCTGTTGACCCTGAAACATGCTCATAATATTTGTTAAAACAGTTTGTAACTAAATCAAGATCAAATAGCCAATCAGGACCAGAACCTTTCACACTAGGAGTGTGCTCATTGAAGGTCATATTGGTTGACTCCTCAACTACTATAGTTCTGAGATTGTATACTCTATAAGCCTTAGCTTGAGAAGAGTATCCAATACAGTGTCCATCATCTGATTTCTCATCAAATTGGGATATTTGATCTTTGGTATTCAAGATGGTGCAAGGATATCCAAATGACATGAGAAAACCAACAAAGAGTTTTCTCTTGTGCCAAAGTTCGTAAGGAGTCTTACCATGAATCTTGACTACTAAAACTTTGTTTTGCACATAACAAGCAGTGTTTACTGCCTCTGCCCAGAAGGTGATAGGCAGTTTAGAGTCAGACAACATAGTTCTTGCAGCTTCAATTAGTGTCCTTTTTCTCCTCTCAGCAACACCATTTTGCTAAGGAGTACTGGGAGCACTATATTGTCTTAAAATACCTTTTTCATCACAAAATGTATCAAGGATTTGGTTCTTGAATTCAGTTCCTTGATCACATCTTATGATCTTGACCTTGTGATCACATTGACTCTCAATCTTTAAGATGAAGTTCTTCAAGATCTCAGGAGTCTCATCCTTAGTTTTAAGAAAGAAGACACAAGTGAACCTTGTAAAGTCATCAGTGATCACTAAACAATATGAGGTCCTTCCTAGACTCATTACACTGGTGGGGCCAAAGAGATCCATATGTAATAAGTGTAGGGGTGTAGTGATAGAGTTTCTTTCATTTAGCTTGTGAGATACCTTGTGTTGCTTCCCTTTGAGGCATGCAACACAATGGTCATTACTTGTAAACTCTTTCTTTGGCATTCCAATTACAAAATCATTTTTATCAATTTATTCATGTTTTTAAAGTTTACATGGCACATTCTTTTATGCCAGAGGAAAGACTCATCACTATTTGCTTTAGATAGAAAACATGAAACTTTTTGTGAAGGAGATGTTTCTTGCAAGTCCATCTTGTACATGTTCCCTTTCCTAGGGGCTTTGAGCAGGATATGCTCTTGAGGAATGACCACTCCAGGCTTGAGACAATGCACTCATGCTCAGTGAAAAGCATGTTATGTCTCTGATCAAAAAATTGAGATACACTCAAGAGATTGTATCCAAGCTCCTTAACAAAGTTTACCTTTTCAATGTTGAGCTTACCATTTGTGACCCTACCTCTTCCAGTAATGTAACCACCTGCATCCCTTCCAAAAGCAACTGATGCTCCATCAATTTTCTCAAAATTTTGGAGTAGAGAACCATTGCCTGTCATGTGCCTGGAACAGCCACTGTCAATGATCCAGAGATTCCTGTTTGTCTTGAGCTGTTCCTACACAAAAGAGATGGTTAGTTATATTTGGAAACCCAAGCCTTGTTGGTCTTGGGCTTATCAAAAGAAGTTGAAGACAATGCAACAGTAATGATCCTATTGTCAGATTTGGAGGGTCATTTGCTGATGTTGATGAAGAGCTTTCAGTCATATGGTCTTTCTTTGTCATTTGGATTGTAGAGGCAATCTTTTGCAAGATGAAAAGTACTGCCACACATAACACAATCCATTTTCTTCCTTCTAAAAGTTTTCCCTTGAGAACAAGGATGAACTTGATCACTTTCCTTCTCCATATTCATCTTTGCAAATGATGTGGCTATTCTTTTAGGGTGAGAAGTACCTTTGGAGTTGGATGGTTCAGGTTGTGTAGCAGTCGTACACAACTGATCAGCCTTCTTCATGATGTTGGGATGATTTGAATAAAAACTAGAACTCTTGGTACTAGAGTTCAAGTTTGAGTCTTTAGCCTTAACCACCTTAAACCCTACAGAAATAAAAACTTGTTTCTGTATAGAGTTAAAAGTGGCATTGATCTCTTGAGCCTTCTTTGACTTCCTTTTAGCCTTTCTAATCATGTTCTTTCTTCTAGACTTGGTCATCCCAACTCTTTTTCTCTCCTCTGGAGATTAGTGACCCTTCTTAGGATGCTCTTCTCCACTCTTCTCAGAGTCATCCTTCACTACCTCCTCTTCATCGTCTTCACTCATTGGGTCTATGAAAGGAAGCTAATCTTCACAAGTTCCATACCTAGATCTTACAGACAAGATTATGTGTGGAGGAGCTATTCAGTAGATCTCAGTCCTTGCTTATTTTGATAACAAACGTTTTCATGCAAGGATGAGGATATTAAGTTCTTGAAGGTCTCTTCTTCAAGAGCACATTTTTCTGCCCTAGCTTTACTGATCACAAGCTCAGCCTGGCATTAAGTTAACTTAGTGATGAGATCCTTGATTTGAGTCCTGTAGTTGGTGTGCTCATGTTTAAGAGTTGAAATGATTTTCTCTAGATCTTCTATTTTAAGTTTGTAATCATTTTTAGCTCTTTCGAAGTCAGATTTTAAGATATTTAAAGACTCAAGATCAGATCTCATCTCTAAGTTATAGGACCTATATCTGTTAACTTTAGCAATACATTCAGGTGAGCACAAATGCTCCAATACCTTGGCCTCATCATGGTCAGCCATTAGTGTTGAATTTGGAAATGCATCTTCCAAAAGCTCCAACCAAAGCCTCCTTCTTCAACAACAACTGTTGCTTGCTACTTTGGCTTCTCACTCTGGCTGGCTTTGTCAGTGTAGTTTGGTCAAGTTTGTGCTTGGCCACCATTTGTCCTTGGTGCCTTGCACTCCCTAGCAAAGTGTCCCATTTGGTTACAGTTGTAACATTTTACCTTGCTCTTGTCCAGTCCAAACTTTCCACTGGCAGCATTACTTGGAAACTTTCTCCTTATCCTCTTGTAGAACTTCTTGGCTCTATGAGTGAGAAGAGCCATTTGCTGAACTGTCTTCATGTACTCTAGATTATCCGGATGGATACAATCAAGATCTTCAAGGGTGAAAAGTTGCTACTACTTTCATTAGCAGACACAAAAGCTTGTAAAGAGCTTGTCTCTAGGAATGGACTTCCTTGAGTGTAACTCTCCTTTGGTGTCTCCGGGAAGGTGATGAAAGGACCCTTTTGTGAGTTGTCATGGTAGCAGATAAGATGATGCTGTGGTTCCTTACATTCCCTTTCAGTCACATGAAGGGCTGAACTCAGTTGATTGCTGGAGTTACCAGATGGACTTTGTATGTTCATCTCCAGATGGACTTTGTATGTTTCTCTTGATAACAACACAATAATGTGTCCATTGTCTAGGAAGAGAGGACATGAACTTCGTTACAATGTCTCTATTTTCAAGAGTTACTCCAACATCCATTAGAGTATCCACAATCTCAACATACCTGAAGTATTGTTGAGTCATGGTTTTACCTGTTTTGTAGGTGAGGTTCTCAAACTGCTGCTTCAAGAGGTACTTCTTTTTCTTTTTTGCTTCAGTGGACCTCTCATATATGAGCTTCAGTGCATCCCATAGCTGCTTAGCAGTTTTGCACTTCTTGAAGCCCCTGTATATGGAGTTTAGAAGAGCAGTTTGGAGGGCAATCATGGCTTTCTGATCTATATTTATTTCTTTTCATGTCTTCTTTAGAATAGTCAGCCACCTCCTTGGAATCATACCACCCCCAGCAGCAGCTGAAGAGGTTCTTGGTATGTGAGGTCCAAAGACAACAGATTCCCACATCCTGGAGTCTTGAGACTTGATAAAGCCTTCCATTCTTTAACACAAAGTCTCAAAGTCTTTAGGAGTCATCAGTGGGGACTTTATCATGGTTCTAGTTTCCATATCAGCCTTTGTGAGAGCTGCCATTTGAGATGTTAAGTATTCTGTGAGGCTGAAGGATCTAAAATGGTGAGATCTTACAATCAAGTGCCTGGAATGCTCTGATACCAATTGCATGACCGTTTAAGGGATGGTCAATACAATCAATCTCACAATGAGGAGAGTGTTAGAACACTTAATAGATCAAATATGGAACCGGGACTTATATTATGATACTATGAACACAAGTAAACAAGAGACATAAACTTAAGAACACAACAAAGTAAAGGTTTTCAAGATTGCAGTATATTGCTTCATAAGTTCTTTTACATGTGATTCAAATCATAAGAATAAGATACAAGGACTTGAGACACTTTGTACTAAATCCTACAGCCGGCCATACTTTGAAGGCCAGCTGGAAACACTAATCTAGACAACAACAAGATCAATGTAAATTCAAAAGACAGATTTGTCTTTTGACTAGTGACTATGACATACCATAGCTCACATCCTTATAAATTACAAAAAAGATAAAAGTAATAAAGAAGAAAGTTACAGACTCAAGACCTCAATATACAGTTACAAAAAGCATGGACCTTTCACCAACTTGTATAAGTTGGTGAGTCTTCAAAGTTACAGCGAAAAGTTGGTCAGCTTTATGAAAAGTACATCAGAGAAAGCATGTTCTTCAAAGTCTTTGGAAGAAATCAGTCTTTACTTCATTTGGCTTCGGAAGACTTCACTTTTGGCTTCGGAAGATTTCATACTTGGAATATTTTTCTTGTGCAAAGTATGAAACTTTCGAAACAACTTCTACTTAGTACCAAGTGCATGCATGTAGGAAGCACTTGGGTAGTTTTGGGTGCATCAACCTTTCTATTAGCCTTACAAAATTCATAGATGAACAAGAGGAGATTAAGGAGCAATCAGTGGATTATGACTCTGATCCCAAATACTATGAGGTAGACGAGCGACCATTGACATATGTGGCTCAGAGAAGCTCAACTGAAGGAGATGTAATAGAGATGGACATGAAGGATTGGTTCATTAAAGAAAAGGAACCTGAACAGCTGACCTCTCTATTCTAAACCATTCAATAACCGAGGTAAAAGGAATCTGATAAGAAGATAATCAGCTGGAAATACAACAGTGAGTTGAAAATGTTTATCATTAAGAGAAGAGGAGGGGGAATCTCATACTTACAAAATAGGAAGGTATTCAAGGCCTTGCCAAAATGGGATTTTAGAAGATTGGTTGTGATTCCACTGCTTGATTCAACCTAAGTGAAAGAGCTATGTTGTTGGAGCAAAAGACTAAAAAAGGCCTTAATGATAACTTTGAAACATTTGATACATGAAGACTGAGAGAATGGGATCGAAGGACATGGATTGGGTGACGGAAAAGGCAAAATTGTATTGAAGTTGAAACCAGCGAAGACTATGAATAGAGTGAGGGTACCTAATCCACATCCCCCAAGGTTGCAGAAGTTTGAAAAGTGGTTTTACGATAACAACACAGGAGAAGCGGTGGTTAGAGTAAAGGATGGAGAAGAAATCAAACTATTTGATCCTATGGAGGTATTTTCTTTTTGTGATGAGGATTACGTGAATTTGTGTGAAAACCACATAAAAGTTGGAGCCGGAGCTGTAACAAGAACTGAAGCAAGCCTCTACATGAGGGTTGCAAACAAGGCTCGGGGAGTCAGGGCTAAAGTTAGGGAGCTTACAGCGAAAGTACATCAAGCTGATGAATTGAGGATGGATGTGTAGGAGCTGACATGGCAATTTGAAAGAGCCAGTGCGTGGGGAGAGGAAGTTAGTACTACTGGAGCTGAAAACGAAACATCTGTTAAAGCTGCACAAGAAGCTCAGACTGTTGGAGAAAAACAGAGCTAAATCAGAAGATCAAGCGGGTGAGGTCCAACCTATGGGGAATATTGATGAGCTAGAATAGGTTGGACTCACCATTGTTATTGTGTTTATTTTGTTTATTATTGTAATAGCTTAAATGTTAGTTTACATTGTTTGTATTTTGTATTTAACAAGTTTTGTGCCTAGCGAAACTGAGTTTCCATTGTAGTAAGTTGATCTAGTTCATTCGGCGAAACTATGTTTCGTCGCCAGGTGAAACTAGGTTATGGTCAAGACAGTTTCGCTGTCCAGTGAAACTTTCAGCGAAACTATAGTCTGCTTATATATTGAAAGTTTCATTCATTGTAAGCAGGTTTGTAAGGATTCCTATAAGTCTGATGCAACCAAAACATCCAAACTCCGCATGCACTGAAGTACAGAAGTAGAAATGCTTTGGAAGTTTTACACCATGCACTAGAAAATATTTTAAGTGTAAAATTTTCCGAAGCCAAGACCAACATCTTCCGAAGCCAAAAGTGAAGTCTTTCGAAGCTTCAAAGACAAAGTCTTTCGAAGCCAAAGAGTGAAGACAGATTTCTTCCAAATATTTTTATGTACATGCTTTTATCTGATGTACTTTACCATAAAGCTGGACCACCTTTCCGCTACAACTCTGTTCAGTCACCAACTTACATGAGTTGGTGAAAAGGTCCATGCTTTTGGTAACTGTACATTGAGGTCTTGAGTCTGAGCTTTCTACTTTATGTACTTTTATCCTTTTTGTAATATATTAGGATGTGAGCTATGGCATGTCATAGTCACTAGTCAAAGGCAATCTGCCTTTTGACTCTAAATTTGACTTTGTAGTTATCTAGTCTTATGTATCCTGCTGGCCTTCAAAGTATGGCCAGCTGTAGGATGTAGTATAAAGTATCTTAAGTACTTGTAACTTTCTTTCTATGCTTTGTAATACTTGTAAAAGAACTTAAGAAGCAATATACAACATTCTTGAAAACCATACACTTGTGTTGTTTGCTATCTTGTTATGTCTCACTTTTTACTTGTGTTCTTAGTATCTTACTTATAAGTTGCCAGTTCCCTATTTGATCTGTTAAGTGTTATAAAGAAATCTCCTCATTGTGTTGTTGTGTTGTAAGTGCATACCCTTAAACGGTCCTGCATTTGGTATCAGAGCTTTCTAGGTTATTGATTATAAGATCTCACCATCTTAAGATCTACCTCACACACAAAATACTTAACAACTCAAATGGAAGCTATTACAAAAGCTGATATGGAAACTGGAACTATGACAAAGTCTCTACTGATCACTCCTAAACACTTTGATACTTGGTGTCAAAGAATGGAAGGCTTTATCAAGTCTCAAGACTGTAGAATGTGGGACTTTGTTGTTCAAGGACCTTACATACCAAGCACCCCCGTAGTTGGTGGTAGTGGTATGATTGTAAAGGTTGTGGCTGACTATTCTGATGAAGACAGAAAAAGAATAGAGATTGATCAGAAAGCCATGACAACCCTTCAAACTGATCTTCCAAACTCCATCTACAGAGGCTTCAAGAAGTGCAAAACTGCCAAGTAACTATGGGAAGCATTGAAGCTCATGTATGAGGGGTCCAATGAAGCTAAGGAGAACAATAAGGACCTCCTGAAGCAGCAATTTGAAAACTTCACCTTCAAAGTGGGTGAAACCATGACTCAACAATACTTCAGGTATGTTGAAATTATGGATACTCTAATGGATGTCGGAGTAACTCTTGAGAGCAGGGACATTATGAGGAAGTTCATGTCCTCTCTTCCTAGACAATGGACACATTACTGTGTTGTTATCAAGAGTACTGAGAACCTTAAGACTCTTACTCTTACAGAGTTGTATGGTATTCTCAGTGGATACCAGATGGAGATGAACATGCAAAACTCATCTTGTAACTCCAGCAATCAACTAAGTTCAGCCCTCCATGTGGTTGAAAGGGAAAGCATTGAACCTCAACATCATCTTATATGCTACCCTGATAACTCACAAAAGGGTCCTTTCATCACCTTCCCAGAGACTCCAAGAGAAAGCTACACTCAATGAAGTCCATTCCAAGAGACAAGTTCTTCTCATGCTTTTGTCTCTGCTAATGAGAGCACAGGCAACTTTCTCTTCACCCTTGAAGACATGGACTGTATCCATCTAGATGATCTGGAGTACATGGATATAGTTCAATAGATGGCTCTTCTCACTCACAGAGCCAAAAAGTTCTACAAGATGACAAGGAGGAAGTTTCCAAGCAATGCAACCAGTGGAAAGTTTGGGTTGGATAAAAGCAAAATGAATTGTTACAACTGTAACCAGATGGGCAACTTTGCAAGGGAGTCTTAGGCACCAAGGACAAATGGTGGCCAAACACAAGCCAGACCAAACTACACTGATAGTAGCAAGCTACAGTTGCTGTTGAAGAAGGAGGCTTTGACTAGAGCTTTCAGGTGGAAGATGCTTCTCCAAACCAAGCACTCATGGCAGACCACGATGAAGCCAAGGTATTGGAACATCATTGTACTCCTGAATGCATTGCTAAAGTAAATAGATACAAGTACTATAAGTTAGAGATGAGATCTGATCTTGAATCGTTAAATATCTTAAAAGCTGATTTTAAAAGAGCTGAAAATGATTATAAACTAAAGATAGAGGACTTAGAGAAAACCATTTCAACTCTTAAACATGAGCATACCAACTACAGGACTCAGATCAAAGACTTCATAACTAGGTTAACTGAATGCCAGGCTGAGCTTGTGATCAGCAAAGCCAGAGCAAAAAAATGTGTTCTTGAAGAAGAGACATTCAAGAACATAATATCCTCATCCTTCCAGGCAAAATTTTGTTATCAAAATAAGCAGGGACTGGGATCTAGTGAGATAGCTCCTCCACACACAATCTTGTCAGTAAGATCTCCTAGGTGTGGAACTTGTGATGATGAGCTTCCCCTCATAGACCCCTTGACTGAAGAGGATAAAGAGGAGATGATGAAGAATGGCTCTGAGAAGAGTGAAGAAGAGCATTCTAAAAAGGGTCACCATCCCTCTGAGGAGAGTAAAGCTGTTGGGATGACAAAGTCTAAGAGAAAGAACTTGATCAGGAAGGCCAAGAGAAAGTCCAAGAAGGCTCAAGAGATCAAGGCCACCTTCAACTCTGCACAGAAACAAGTCTTCATCTCTGCAGGATTTGAGGTGGTTAAGGCTAAAGACATAAACTTGAACTCCAATAATAAGAGTTCTAGTTCATGTCCAAATCATCCCATCATCAACAAGAAAGCTGATCAGTTATGCACCAGTGCTGTACAACCTGAACCATCTAGCTCCAAAGGTAGTTCTATCCCCACAAGAATTGCCACAGCATCTGCAAAGATGAAGATGGAGAAGGAAAGTGATCAAGTTCAGCCTTGTTCACAAAAGAAGACTCCTAGAAGGAAGAAAATGGATTGTGTCATGTGTGAGAGTACTTCTCATCTTGCTAAAGATTGTGTTTACAATCCAAAGAGTACTCTCCACATGACCGACAAAGAAACTTCTAAGAGTTTGGAGAAGAAGAAGCAAGCTTCAAGGGTGGTTTTGAAGAAGAAGACAAGTGGAAACTTGCCTTCAGAATAAAATTTTGTCTCGGAAGAAAGGAATACTTCCGAAGCACTAAAGCTTGCTGCAGTGAAAGAAAGATCTTCCGAAGGTCCAGTCAACAAAACTTCCGAAGTGTTGAAGATCAAGTCTAAGCTTCCAAAGGTGGTGTTGAAGACAAAGAAAGACCAAGTGGCTGAAAGTTCTTCATCAACATCAGCAAATGATCCTCAAAACATGACTATAGGATCAATTACTATTGCATTATCTTCAACTTCTTTTGATGAGCCCAAGACCAATGAGGCTTGGGTTTCCAAATGTAACTAACCATCTCTTTTGTGCAGGAATAACTCAAGACAAATAGAAATATATGGATCATTGACAGTGGTTGTTCCAGGCAATAGTCACTACTCTAAAAGTTTGAAAGAATTGATGGAGGGACAGTTGCTTTTGGAGAAGATGCAGGAGGTTACATTACAGGAAGGGGCAGGGTCACAAATGGTAAGCTCAGCATTAAGAAGGTAAACTTTGTTAAGGAGCTTGGGTACAATCTTTTGAGTGTATCCTAATTTTGTGATCAGAGTCATAACATCCTCCTTACTGAACATGAGTGCATTGTTCTCAGGCCTGGGGTGGCCATTCCTCATGAGGATATCCTACTCAGAGCCTCCAGGAAAGGGAACATTTACAAGATGGATTTGCAAGAAACATCTCGCTCAGGAGAAGTTTCATGCTTTCTATCTAAAGCAAATAGTGGTGATTCTTTCCTCTGGCATAAAAGAATGTGCCATGTAAACTTTAAAAACATGAATAAATTAATTAAGAATGATTTGGTAACTGAATGCTAAAGAAAGAGTTTACAAGTAATGACCACTGTGTTGCATGCCTCAAGGGGAGGCAACACAAGGTATCTCACAAGCCAAAGGAAAGAAACTCCATCACTACTCCCCTACACTTATTACATATGGATCTCTTAGGCCCCACCAGTGTAATGAGTCTAGGAAGGACCTCTTATTGTTTGGTATTCACAGATGACTTTACAAGATTCACTTTGGTCTTTTTTCTTAAAACTAAGGATGACACCCCTGAGATTCTGAAGAATTTCATCTTAAAAATTGAGAATCAATGTGATCACAAGGTCAAAACCATAAGATGTGATCAAGGAACTGAATTCAAGAACCAAATCCTTGATACATTTTGTGATGAAAAAGGTATTACAAGGCAATATAGTGCTCCCGAGACTCCTCAACAAAATGGTGTTGTTGAGAGGAGAAACAAGACACTAATTGAAGCTGGAAGAACTATGTTGCCCATCACCTTCTGTGCAGAGGCAGTGAACGTTGCTTGCAATGTGCAAACAGAGTTTTAGTATTTAAGACACATGGTAAGACTCCTTATGCACTTTGGCACAAGAGGAAACCTTTCATTGGTTTTCTTAGGTCATTTTGATGTCCTTGCACCATCTTGAATACCAAAGATCAAATTGCCAAGTTTGCTAAGAAATAAAATGATGGACATTTTATTGGATACTTCTCTCAAGCTAAGGCTTATAGAGTATACAATCTTAGAACTAGATTAGTTGAGGAGTCTGCCAATGTGACTTTCAATGAGCACACTCCTAGTGTGAAAAGTTCTGGTCCTAATTGGCTATTTGATCTTGATTTAGTTACCAACTGGTTTAACAAACCTTGTGAGCATGTTTCAGGATCCACAAATATACCACCTACAGGTGATCCTGACCCAAGATTTCAGTTGAAAAGACCTTCAAGCTACACAACTTCAGCTCCAGTGATAACTAATCCTGCAAATGAAGTTTCTACCAACACATCAATGACGAATCCTGCTGATACTTCTGGGGTGCCTTCAAATTCTAGCTTAGAGGCACAAAATTTATATGTAGGAGCTTCAAATGTAGAAGAAAATGGTGGTGGTGAAAGTGATCAATAATTCCTTGATGCTGACAACCACTCCATTGAAGACTACATCAATGATGTCACATACTCATTGGATCAAGTCAATCTTGATAAGTGTGCTGATGTGGAGGGTGAATCCTCATTGCCATATCAAAATTTCTCTAATTTAAATCTGTCTAAGCAACTTGTTGTAATCCCTCAGCTAGGGATCCACAAGTCTCACCCTACCATAAACATCATTGGAGATGTTGATTCATGGGTAAGAACAAGAGGACAAACCCATGATGCAAATGTTTGTCTTCACTCTTGTTTCTTGTCCCAGATAGAGCCAAAGAAGATTGATGAGGCTCTAAAGGATGAAAGTTGGGTTGAAGCTATGCAAGAGGGGCTACTTCAATTCAAAAAGCAAAAGGTTTGGAACCTATGTCCTCTTCCTCAAAGAAAACTACCATAGGAACCAAACGGGTGTTCAGGAATAAGAAGGATGATAGAGGACTTGTCATCAAGAACAAGGCAAGACTAGTTGTTTAAGGGTATACTCAAGAAGAAGGAATTGACTACACATATGTTTTTGCTCCTGTAGCAAGACTTGAAGCTGTCAGGATATTCCTAGCTTTTGCTGCATCTAAGAACTTCAAGGTCTACCAACTTGATGTCAAGTGTGCTTTTCTCTATGGGGTGATTGATGAAGAGATGTATGCCAGACAACCACCTGGGTTTGTAGATCCTGAACATCCTGATTATGTTTGTAGGCTTGATAAAGCTCTTTATGGGCTGTACCAAGCACCAAGAAAGTGGTATGAGGATTTATCTCAGTATCTCTGTCAGCATGGCTACAAAAGGGGTACGATTGATGGAACTCTCTTCATCAAAGGAACAGGAAATGACATAATGCTAGTTCAAGTATATGTAGATGACATTATCTTTGGGTCAACTAATCCAAAGCTCTGCAAAGACTTTGAGAAGCTGATGAAGGATGGATTTGAAATGAGTGCCATGGGGGAACTCAAATTATTTCTAGGAATTCAAGTGAAGCAAGTTGACAATGGTGTCTTCATAAGTCAGTCAAAGTATGTACAAGACATACTTAAAAGATTCAACATGACTGGTTGTATGGTTGCTAAGACACTCATAGCCAAAAACCACTCCCTTGGACCTGATCTTGAGGGGGAGTGTGTTGATGAACATCTCTACAGGGCAATGATTGGGTCTCTTATGTACCTCACAGCTAGCAGGCCTGATATCATATTTGCCACATGTATCTGTGCAAGATATCAAGCCAACCCCAAGATGTCACACCTCGTCATTGTCAAAAGAATTTTAAGATATCTCAAAGGTGCTCCATCATTTGGCCTTTGGTATCCAAAGAATTCTTACTTCAATCTATATGCTTATACAAATAGTGACTATGGTGGTTGCAACATGACTGCAAAGTCTATATGTGGGGTATGTCAATTTCTTGGTGGAAGGATAGTCTCTTGGAAATGCAAGAAACAATCCTGTGTGTCTGTATCAACTGCTGAAGTTGAATACATTGATGCTGTAAGCTGCTGTGCTCAAGTGCTTGAGATTCAGAATCAGATGCTGGACTATGGATTCAACTTCAAGGAGACTCCCATCCATATAGACAACAACAGTGCTATCTCTATCACAGAGAATCCTGTGCAGCACTCAAGGACAAAGCACATCAACATTAGGTATCATTTGATTAGAGATAACTTTGAAAAGGGATTAATCAAACTAGTCAAAGTTAACACAAATGAACAATATGCTGATATGTTCACCAAAGATTTTGATGAACAGAGTTTCAAATATCTTGTATCAGCTATTGGGATGATTAACTTTGAGTAGCTTTATTTAAAACTTAATCATATTATTTCTAAAACCTATGTGTCCTAAGTTGTCTATTTTATCACCTTCATATGCCCTTGTTATCTTTGGAAGAAAAAATCCTTTTGAAAGACATTCCTTGGATTTTTGAAAATTTTAATCTTTTTATCATTCGGAAGATTTATAATTACCTTCGGAAGAAACTTATGTCTTAGAAAACAAATAACTACTTCAGTAGATTTATCTTCGCAAGAAATTCTCTAAATATCTTCCGAAGCTTAAAATTAACTTAAGTACTTATATGTTTTCAAAGAAAAATTTTCTTTAAAAAGCAATTTACTTTCGAAAGTTTTTATTCTTCTTAGAATAAAAACTCTGAGTAATAAATCTCTTCCGAAGAAAAATTCTCAAAACCCTTTGAAATATCTTCTGAAGCCAATTTGCCTTCGAAAGCTTTTCTTCAGAACTTCCAAAGCAAAATAACCTTCGGAAGATTTCTCGACTTCCAAGAAAACTAATTTTTGGGCAAAAGTAAACTACTTTTTCAGAGGTGGGACCGACATCCGGATTTCAAAGTTTATCCTCTTTCATTAACTTTGTCTTAAATTCCTTTCGTATATATACCCAACGGTTCCCCCCTCTTTCACTATCTTCTTCATCTGCACTATTCCTCTAACCTAAATTCACCCAAACCGCCTTTGTTCTTCACCTTCCTTCACCCTTAAGCCTCTTAAAATGGCGAACCTAAACCGCAGAAACAACCCTGATTTCTCCATGCAACTTCACAGGCAACACAACCAGGTTGCTCTGTTGAACTCTGAGAAAGATGATAGTTTCTCAGAGGTTTGCTGTTTTCTGGCTCTGTCTAACTACTTTGCCTCCCTAACCATTGATCCTACTCTCTATGAGGATCATCTGCTAGAATTTTGGAAGACCTGTCAAGAGGTCATCATGGATGGGAGAAGGCACTGTCTGCCATAGTGCAGGGGAGGACAATCTTCATCACTCCAGCCATCATCAACACTCGTCTTCACCTGGATGATGAAGAAGGTGAGTTGTCCTTTCCAAAGGAAGCTGTTAATCATTCCTTTGAGCAGATGGGCTATGAGGGAGATTTCTCTGTAAAGACCTTCAGGAAAGGGAAGGTCTCATCCCAATGGAAGTACCTTCTACATATGGTCATCCACAGCTTGTCAAACAAGCATGGAGGGTGGGACCAGATTCCTGAGGATCTCTCCTTCATAGTGCATGAAATGGTTCAAGGGGTCAAGTTCAGGTACTCTCAGTTTGTTTATACAAATTTTCTTGCAAACTTAGACTCCTTAGAGTATTACATATTTCCTAGATATGTTCAATACATTCTCAGCTGTGAACTAGGCTCACATGTGAGGGAAACAGGTAATATTCTTAAATTGGGATAGATGAAACCCGACATCTTTAAAATCATGAAAAAGCCAATTGTAGGCTTCTCAAGGGTAGAAACAGCCCTTGTCCCCAAAATGTTAGAGCTCATTGCTCAAGGTGACAACCTAGCAACACAAGCTAGTGTTGAACCCACACTTTCTACCTCTCAACCACGAAAAAGGCCACAAATCATCCTCACCTAATAAAAAAAGTCCAAACGAACCCCTGCTCAAGCTATTGAGCTTGTGCAGGCCCCCATATACTCACCCATGCAGGAGAAAGTGGATATTAGAGCTCCCACTTCTCTTGAGTAGCAAACCACTCCTATTTCTTCAAGGATCAGTGCTAAGGTTCCTCATGCTATGCCTGATGAGCTCACTAGCCCAAAAGCCTTAAGCCTTCACTCTGGGTCTCAACACTCATGTGAACAACCTTCAGGGGACAGTTACCATCCCCAGCCTTTAGACTTAAACCAACCCATTCCTAACCTTGAATTCTATACTGATGAAAACTTAGGTTTCAGTGAGTACCATGTGTCTCTCTACTCTTCTCCTACTCAAAGAGAGATGAGTGCTCCTAAGTCTCCTATGTCTAGCCCACATCAGTCACCCATTACTGAGGTAGACCTCTCTAAACCTGTTCAGGGGATCCATATGGAAGAGGCTCTCACTTCTACAAGTGATTACATCATTAAGACCTCAACCATGGCAACTCAGCCCATTGACACTTCAACTGAGGCTGTCAGTGAGCAGAGGAAATCCAGCAGCCAAAAACATGAAGCTGGTGGTGAGTATGAGGACTTTGGTCTAATTCTCTCATCCCCCAGTGATTCTTCTGATGAAAATGAGGGGAATTTGAGACTAAAGGTGCAAAAACTATCTAAAACATGCACCTACCTAGTCTCTAAGGTTAGTCACCTTAAATATCAGGTGACTACCCTGCAAAACAGGGTCAATGATCAGAAACTTGAGATATCTTATCTCAGGAAAAAACTAGCTGGGAGACCTTTAAGGAGAGCTCAACCAGGAACACAAGAACCTATGGATGTGATTGACCTAACTCCTAGCTCACCTATGCAAGAGGGTGATGCTACCAAAATGGGGGAGAAAGTCATTGCTAATACAGAAGCTGGGAGTTCTTTAGGGACATTGTGGACTCATCATCCTCACTTGCGATTGTGCATACTCAGCAACTTCCTCAAGTTCACTTTGATATGGACTCTCTAGACTCTCTCATTTAGAGTCTCTTTGAGGAAGGCATTCCAAGGGCTATGTCATCCCCACCCCAAGGAACTTTAAACTACATCATTGGGTGGAGGTATGATGCTAATAGAAGAGCCCTCATTCTTCAAAGAGTTCAAAGGCAGCAAAAGGTATTCAAGTTTCAGACCTTGAACTACTATAAAGGTCTTGACCCTGATTAACATGCCACTTGTCAACCCAAGTCAATCTAGATAAGCTGGCAGGCTGGCACAAAGGATTCAAGACAGAATTATTGAAGAATTCAACCTAAGAAGGAGACAAAGGAAATTAGGTAATGTCATTGGTCAACTAGATGATGAGGCAGACCCTAAGATTAGTTTCAAAGGGAAAACCTTGATTGAAAGCCCAGTGATAAAGCCTGAGAGCCCTGTCATACCAGCAACTACTTCAACAATTCATTTCCTCAGTGAAACACCTACTAGTGAAGGTGTATCACAGCCTCTCTCTGGCCTGAGCTTGGATGCTACACCAAGCAATGAAGGCCAAAGCTCTCTCCACCCTGTGTCATAAAGGTATGTGGGTGACAAGGGGAAAATGATTTTAACTCCTAAGGAGATTGAGGAGGAGGAGAAGGAGAGGAAGAGGAAGCTAAGGGGATAAAGTTCCTCTGGGTCTTCGGGCTTCATGCAAGCTGCACTCAAGGCTGCCCCCAGACCAAATACTCAAGATGATGAGTTGAGGGCAGTCAGGATTACTTACCTGCAGACCAAGAACTATGACAGTGATGAGATTATATCTCTCCCCTTAGAGGAACTCAATGAACTGGCAGACATGAAAATGTTTAGGGAGAGAAAGGAAGCAGAGGATGCAAGGCTGCTCCTCTAAATCAAAGAAGAGAAGAGATAGAAAAGATTGTACAAGCATGTTCATACTCTCTCCCCAGTTCAAGAAAGCCCTGTGCAAGAGACTGTGACAGCTACACAAGAACCTCAGGTAGACAAAGAAATAGATAGGCAAAATATGATCAACTACCTGAGTGCCACAAGTCTCTACCAGGCATCTGCACTTCTTTCCTTGTCCTTTGAGTACATTTAGTTTGAGTATCTCAAACAGCTTGAACATCAAGTGCTCAAAGACAAAAAGCAACAAAGAGAAAGATGAGGGAAGAGGCTGCAAAGTCAAGAGCCATCATCCAAAAAAGTATGAAGAAGTCTGCTAATAGACAAAGGATGATGAGCTTCTTGAAGTTGTATTGATTTTCCGGAAGGAGACTTGGCCCTATGTCTCTATCCACAATGGATGAGCACATTAGGGTAATCAAGCAAAAGATCAAAAGCGGAGAGCTCATTGACTTACACTCCCCTCCAAGTCAAGCTCCTCCTGAAGTGGAGGTTAGGTTGAACAACCTGAGACAACACAACCTGGACCTCCTACTGAGTCTTAGCAAGCTTCATCTTTTGATCCACAGTAGGGTCAAACTCCCTCTCCTTCTGAACTAGTAAGTGAGGAACACCCAACTAAGCAAGACAAGACTGATCAACAAGGTGCTGCAGGCCAGTCTTCTTAGTTAAAGTCTTCAAAGAGGAGGAAGAGGATGGCTTCTAAACCAAAGTCAAAGAAGAAGAAGAAGTCTGAATCATCCACCTCCAGGCCTCAGGGTGAAGCAGATCAACCTAAGGAAGTGCATGAAGAGGCAACCCCATCAACTCTAATTCAAGTGGCTCCTCTTGCATCTGAGAGACCCATCTTATCCTGGACCTTCACAACTAATCCAGAAAGATGGCATGCCATCAGAGATCAAGGTGGTGAAAATGTCTACACATGGCAAGACTTATTCAACCTACCTCGACATGATCTCTTTGAGATGAGAAGATACTATGAGAGTCTGAGTGACCCTGACCATCTAATGAAGAAGGTTATGATCTTTATCATAATGAGGACTGTCAACAGCTGAAGATCTTAAAATGTTTTGGTAGCATCAGCCTAGGGGGAGTTTGTAAGGATTCCTATAAGTCAGATGCAGCCAAAACATCCAAAGTCTCTCTGCATGCATGCACTTAAGTACAGAAGTAGAAATGCTTTGGAAGTTTTACACCATGCACTACAAAATATTCTAAGTGTAAAATCTTCTGAAACCAAGACTAACATCTTTCGAAGCCAAAAGTGAAGTCTTCCGAAGCTTCAAAGACAAAGTCTTCCGAAGCCAAAGAGTGAAGACAAATTTCTTCCGAAGACTTTTATGTACATGCTTTTATCTGATGTACTTTACCATAAAGCTGGACCATCTTTCAGCTGCAATTCTGTTCAGTCACCAACTTACATGAGTTGGTGAAAAGGTCCATGCTTTTGGTAACTGTACATTGAGGTCTTGAGTTTGAGCTTTCTACTTTATGTACTTTTATCCTTTTTGTAATATATTAGGATGTGAGCTATGGCATGTCATAGTCACTAGTCAAAAAGGCAATCTTCCTTTTGACTCTACATTTGATTTTGTAGTTGTCTAGTCTTATGTATCCAGCTGGCCTTCAAAGTATGGTCGGCTGTAGGATGTAGTATAAAGTATCTCAAGTACTTGTAACTTTCTTTCTATGCTTTGTAATACTTGTGAAAGAACTTGAGAAGCAATATACAGCATTCTTGAAAACCATACACTTGTGTTGTTTGCTATCTTGTTTAGTCTCACTTTTTACTTGTGTTCTTAGTATCTTACTTATAAGTTGCCACTTCCCTATCTCATCTGTTAAATATTCTAAATAACTCTCCTCATTGTGTTGTTGTGTTGTAAGTGCATATCCTTAAACGGTCCTGCAAGGTTTTGCAAACCCTAATAGTAAAATCTTATTATTGCAATTCTGTGTATGTGGCTAGAAGTCTATTGTTATCATATTTAAGCCTTTGTTTCATCTTCATTGTATTAGATTGGAGATTATTAAAAATATTTGAAACTTGTACTTGTGTCATTGATAGTTTTATGTTTATTCAGTGGGATATCTGTGTTTTATAATTTGTTTGCACTAATTATCAATCAAGTGGACCAACACTTTGTTTGTGAAACAAATTTGATGTATTTTGATGGAGGTATTGTTATGTAGACCACATAACCAAATATTTTTAATTCTAAGGATGAGTATTTGTTATCAACAATTAGAATTTATTTAATTAGTCTAATGACATGTATATTGGTTTACACTCATGTTAGAGATGTTAATTCACATCTTATCAAGAGTGATTTTTGACACATTCATCTAATAAAAACATTTCTCATCTCAGCTACAAATACCTTGCACTATACTTCACATTTTGCCCAAAAATGGTCCTTTAACTACTTGATTAAGTATATTAAACCATGTCAAAGAACAACGTTCCATATTATAGGGCAACTGCTACTACTAGCTAGAGAAACTCATATGTGACTGTATAAAGATGCATCTCTTAAGACAATAAATTATTAAAATGCCCATATGGAGATTTGTATGTACTCATATATCTCTAGAAATCTTTTAAAAATAATAATGATTATTTATAAAATTGGTTTTTAGAGGGCATACATGTTAATTTATCATGAGAATCCACTACACATGATATGTAGTTTGGTACAAAGCTTTTCAATTGTTTAAGGGGTGCCAAATGGATGACCAACGTGGTCATTTCATATAGAAAAAGTATCTTTACTAGTGATTTGTAGTTACTCATAATAGTTATTTTTTATAACATTTGTGTTTGTATATTATATTTAAATTTATCAATACTTGTGTTTCTTTAACGTTGTCTTCTTGCCATTGTTGTTAATCTAATATGAATATGTATGGTATTATTTCATGTTGTCATTTAAATGTGATGATCGTCTCTCCAGGTATATTTTGAAACTTAAAAGTTTCTTGAGGATCTAGTAGAATATAAGATATATTTTGAGTGCATGTAGGTAACATGACACATGATCTAATAGAGCTGTCAATAACACTACCAACACTTAAAATAGTATAGCGAGACAATTGATTATATATATATATATATATACATATACATATATATACATACATATATATATATATATATATATATATATACATATATATACATATATATATATATATATATATATATATATATATATATGTGTGTGTGTGTGTGTGTGTGTGTATATATATATTGCTTTATGTAATGTTATTTGTGTCATTGTATACTAGGAATATGTTTTTCATATAACCTTTGATATCAAGAATTTCCATCTCATCAGACCAATTTTGTTGTTGGATGACCTAGCTTTATCATTCTTAGTCTCGACCTCCACAGTGACCATTTTCTTTCCATTATCATTATGATTTGATTTGTTTTGAGTACATTCTCTAGCAAAGTGACCAGGCTTGTCATAGTTATAACAACTTATTGGAGCATATATTGTCATATATAGCGTGTCCGTCGCTTGACGAATAGTCTAGGCTTAATGTAATACACCTGATATGTTGTAAACACATAAAAATTAAGTCATTCGCAGGAGCATATGCAAATGAGACTCAGTCGTACGACTGAGCCATACTAATGGACCAGTCGTGCGACTGAGAGATGCTATTAGGCCATTCATAAGACTGAACCATAAGTATGGTCCAGTCGTACGATTGAACCATACGCATGATCCAATCGTACGAATGGGCCTAGTCACATCTGATATGGGTTGTGGCCTATAAATACTAGTTTCATTGTGTAGAGAGGTAAGGTTTTGAGAGTGTGCCCGGGACCTAAGAGTCGTGATTCTTCTGTTTAGGGAGCTTGTAATCATTAGGTTTTATCAATGAAACCATTCTATTATTGTTCATTCTCTTGTTTGTCTTTTGTTTTTTTTCCTTCCATCAAGAACACGCTCGGATGTCAATCGATCCAGCGACTTCACACAACTTAAACTGGATTTATCAAACCCGATTTTGCTAGAATTGTTCAAACCAAACATCTTCCTTCCAGTCCTTCTTGCAAAGTTTTTCACCCAATACACCACCATTGCCATTTGATATTTGATATCATTTTCCTCGATATCATCATGCTTAACTTGTTATAAATCATCAACTAAGATGTTGGGTGCAGTTAATCTTCCGGCTGTAAATGCTTCATAACTATTCATGAAAGTGGTGAATAGATCCAGATGCTCTTCAATAATTTGAATAGTTTTCTTGGAAGGATTAGAGTTTACAACAAAGGCTTGTTGTGTTGGCTGAGAAACTTGAATCTGTATAGGGGATTATACTTGATGAGAAGCTTGAAATTGAGGCATAGATGGTTCCATGACATTTTGAGTGGTTCCAGCTTGTTGTTTACACAACTAGGAATAGCTGACATAATAATTTGGATTACTAGCCATTTTGGCATATAATGCCGATGCTTCAGCTCCCATTGTGTTGATGTAATTAGCTGCTCTCTGCTTATCATCCATATCATAAGACTTGATTGTTGTGCAGTTATTGTTCCAGCTGTATGGCAAAGAATTGAGCAGCTTCTTGTTTACAAAAATATTCTCCAAGGTGATCCCAACACTCTTCATCTTTGTTATCAACTTCATAAATCTTGACATCGAGTCTCAAGAGTTTCTCCAAGAACATGATTAAACATATTAAACTCTTGGTTTAACATATCTTTGCGGCTTCATCTCATGTCCTTATTTTCTATAATCTGCTCCTCCATAGCATCCCATAAATCTTTTGCCTTTCTGTAATCTTTAAACTTTTGAGAAATTCTAGTCGTAAGTGCCATAGGGATAGCAGCATATGCCTTATCATCAAGCTCTAATTTCTTCATATCTTCCTCATCCTATAGAATTTTAGGTTTGGGCACCAGCTCTCCCTTATCATTGTTATACATTGGAATGTACGGTCCTTGTTTGTTAGGCCGCATCATCCGGGGTTCGGTGTAGATAACATGATTCTCAGACATATGTACCTAGTCAGGGTAGTCTTCTTTGCTAAGAAGTCTTGGAGGTTATATGTTGGTTCGAATTTCATTGTCGAGATTGATTGTGGCAGTGATGTGTTTCAAATTTGCCATTTTCACACTTAGAAATCAGATTTCTCAGAAATTCTTCAAACTTGTAGTTGTTGCGCGATTAACAGAGTTCTCGCGCGAACTAACACGAACTTTTGGCGTGGTTACTTTTCAAACTAACTTTTGCGAACCATAGGAATTTTTCGCGTAAAAGGAATCTTTTGTAACAACCTTTCCAACAAACTTTTGCGACAACAATCTTTTCGTGTGAAATTATAACTTTTCTCTTGCAATCACCAACTTTTCGCCCGATTCATCTTGTCAATTTCGAACATTTCCAACTTCAATATTTTACCAAATTGTTCAAAATTTGATTAATTAAGTATTCAGTTAGTGATTTACGTTCAATTAAGATCCTAATTGTCTCTAATTGATTCAATTAAGCTCAATTAAACACAAAAACATCTTCAATTCGTCTATCACAAAGCTAATTAATTTCACCATCTTCAAATCTGATTAAATTCAGCAAAAATCAAGTAGATTCTTCAAATACCAAGCAATTCGCAGTTCACGAAGCGCATTTCAATCTTCAAATCAATCGATCTAGAGCAACAAAGCTCTGATACCAATTGTAAGGATCAACAATACGAATAAATCGATCTCGTGAGAAGAATACGGAATGTAATCACACAGGGTAAGAAGATTGAATAAGAAGAATACATGATTAACTCGAACACAAATGTAAATAATATTCATTGTATTTCTCTCTACTTTGAAACAATTACAATTGAGTGTGAACTCAGGAAATATGACAAAAGCTTAACAATTACATTAAGAACTAACTATTTATACTAATCTAAGAAGTTCTCGCATAGTTCTCGCGTGACTTAAAAATCTCGCGCGAGAAACAAATTCTTGCGCGACAACATTAGGTTCTCGCGTGACTTAATCTTGATCATCTTGATTTGATTTTTCGAGCTTTTAGGATCAATCCCTACATAACTTAAGTGAAAAGTGTTCTAATTAAGTCACTCATCTTTCATATTCTATTTAAATTATAAGTCTTAACATGTTTTTTAGCATTATTTTCTTTTTGTTTCAATTATAAAATACTTTTTTTCTTCTTTTTAATACTGATGTGGAATGTTATAAGAATTTTAAGTACTTTTTTATGTTTTAATATAATTAACAATTTTTTAATTTTTATATAATTTTATATACTTAAAATTCCAACCCCCACATATTCTTTTTTTATTACTTTCTTGACATAAGGAAATTCGATTATGAATTAATTTGATGATTTAGTATTCCAATTTAAGAAAAACTAGAATTTTTACCCTTTGCGCATTGTAGCGGTATCAGACTCTGCGGAATAAATTATAGATAACAATTACTCAACTCATTTACACACTGAATTTACATAAAAATATAGAGTAACATGAATTTATACCGTTGAATGAACACGTTTTATTTAGAGCCAACTCTTTTTCAAATAAAATTTATGTCAAAACGTCGACCAACTCTAAACGTAAATAAAAAAGCACTTGAAGTGACGTCGTATGCACTATGATAAAGTATTGATTACAATCGTCCTGTTTGTGTCCGAACTAAATTAATATCAAAACGTTAGCAACTTTTTTTGGAAAAAAAAAATTCGTGTGATGCGGCGCGATTTTAAACCTTCTCATGCGTGTTATTATGGTGACATTGACGTTGTTAAGTATGTAAAAGAAACATGTGAACATGTGACAATTTGATATAGATAGAAAAGAATACAATGTCTAGTACTTTAGGCCTAAATAGAACCTAGTGATGTAACAATCGCTCAAGAAAACTAAGTGATTTAAAAAAAGGAACATCAAAAGAGTAAAGGAAAAAAAGAAAAGAAAAAGAGTAAAAAGCCAAGTACCAATAAGTTGAAGGTCCTTAGATTATAACCCGGGTGGAGGGATTCAAATTCCTAAGCTCTAACCACTCCAACAACAACAAAAATACTTTTCTAATTTTGAAACAAGCAATATAAGTTGTCTTTATAAGGAAAAAAAATGTATACCCACCGATCTTTAGTTTTAATTATAAGTATAATATGAATTAACAACAACACAATAGTGTTATGATTTTGAAACAAACAATATAAGTAACCTTTAGTTCTAAGTATAAATGAGTGATCAAATTAAAATACTTTTGAAACTTAGTTAATAGTCGGTGAATTTTTTTTAACGTATAGAAGTATCATAAATGAATTATGAATAGTGATGAGGGTTCTTTACAAAAATAAAACGAATATTGCTTTATAAGTTAGAAAAAGTTTAAGCTTATCCTAAATTAAGTAGCTCAATTAAGTTTATAACCACTTTCACTTTGATCTTATTATGTTTAACCTCGTATCCATACTCTAATTGATTAAAACAAATACTTCAAAGCTATGGTTCATCATACATCCATCTACTTAATTAAATTATTTATTTGAATTTAATTATATAAGATTGACTATCTATAACTCAAACATAAATACAACTATTTAAAACTCAAACATAACTACAAGGGTCTAATATAGCAAAATAAAGGATGCTATATTTTTAATGCTGAGCACAATATTAGTAATATGTATATGTATATATGGATACTAGAAGGGTGCTCGCACAATGCGGTGGGACAATATTTTATATTTGACACGTTCATTTAATATTTTTTTATTCTTTTAGTAGTTTTACAAAAGTTTATTATATTTTTTCTAAGCTAAAATTTAAAACACTAAATAAATGAGTTCTGCATGACAACTTGTATATACGCATTAACTTATTGTACCTCACAAAATACAGATCATTTCAGCAAAAAGTGTACACCAAAACGTTTAAAAATAAACATAGGTTAAGTTGTAGTCTCAAAATATTTTTAAATGTGATAGATTAAAAGATATAGCTGAAATGTTAAAACATATTATGTTTTTTTTGGTTTATGGGTAGATAATATAAAATTTTATGCAAATGTTAGTAAGTGTAAGGTTATTATGTATCTAATTATGGGGGTAGTGTGTAAATAATGTCATAAATACTATTTACCCTCAAAAGTGGTTGTATCTTATGCATTGAATTTAGTAAGTGTTTTTAATTTTATGGTATATAAAATACAACTCTCATATGCTTTATATATAGTATAGATGAGCATGAAAGGCACGTGTGCATTTATGTCATGTAAACTTAGTTTTATCACATATTTGAAATTTGAATTGGATATTACAATT
The DNA here is from genome assembly GCA_025215565.1 of Flaveria ramosissima. Lineage (NCBI taxonomy): Eukaryota > Viridiplantae > Streptophyta > Magnoliopsida > Asterales > Asteraceae > Flaveria > Flaveria ramosissima. The sequence continues at coordinate 34,509,278 of CM046037.1, read as the reverse complement.
AAATCCCACATTAGTTGGTCAAGCTGTTAACAAAGCCTCATCGCACTTTTTTTATTTATTTTTAGGTAGCGTTTGATACGCATAAATGGGCCACGGAATGTAATGAACTATATTGAGGGTGAATGAAAAAAGTCATGTTTGATTGATGGAGATAATGGAATAAACCATTACAAAGTTTATTCCATTCCCTTCAATTATTCTATCCACACCCCTCATCTTTTCTTCATTCCATTTTTTTTCTATCCTTAGTTACCAACACCACACACCCACTTTCCACAACAACCACCCTGGCTAACAAGATCGATCGTCACCGACCACCACCACTACTGCCGCCAACAACCGTCACCAGCAACAACCACCACTGCCGCCAACAACCGTCACCAGCAACAACCACCACCACCGACAAGCACCATCACTTATGAGCAACTACCCCAAACACCATAACCACTACCACTGCCTACCTCCACCGCCCACCGTCGCCTACCACCGGCATAGGCCGCCATCACCGCCCAACACCGCCACCCACCACCATCGTAGATCACCACTGTCGCGCACTGCCACTGCCACCCCCACACACCGCCACCACCACCACCGTCGCGTACCGCCTCTGGCCACCGCCGTCCTGCACCGCCGCAATTTACCGCCATCGCAAACCACTTCCAACACCAGCCACCATCACCGCCCACCACCAGCCACCACCGTGGCCTACCACCACCACCGGCCACCACCGTCGCCCACCACCGCCACTGGCCACCACCACGACCAACCACCATAACCACCTTTGTATTCCATTCTTTTATATTTTCTCACCTAACAAACAATATAAAGTAATAATTTATGTCATTCCTATATGCTAATCAAACAGGATAATAGAATGTAATGATTCATTTCATTCATTCATCCATTACATTCCTTTTCCCATTCCATTAGCTCATACCAAACAGATCCTTAATTCTTATTGAGAAACAAAGTTTATTTTGATTCTAGGTAATTCATTCTAAACATAATTATCATAGCGAACAAAAAATTAATTGAATTAGTGGGCCAAATTTTCTAGGGCAAGCCTTCTTTTCTAGTCATCTTCTTCCATAGTTTGTAGGTTGTGATTATTAGTTTTACGATTCTATTCTCATGTATTGATAACATTCATAGTGGATTCCCTATCCCAATCCATATACGTACACTAAAAACCACTCTCTTTTCTCTCTTATTTTTAATTAAATAATACATTTATATACCTCAATTATTATATTTTTTCTCTCCTCCACTCATAACCACTTTTAAAAATATTAAAACTTTATAGGGACTCAACAATAATTTTTTTCTCTACTCTACTCAGACACATTACAATCATTCCTTATAATATATGAAACACAATCACATAGTTATAGGGAATCCACTGTGAATGCTCTAATAAAGCTAAAAGTATTAATATCGATTTTGATCCCTGCATTTTGTAAATTGTGTCCACTTGCGTACCAACAATTATTTTGGCTCTATTATCGGCCTGGGTTTTCAAAATCGTTTCTTATTCAGTCCATTTTACTATCGCCGTTAACATTTTTTGCTAGGTGAGTGTTAAATGCATGTTAAATGACCAAAATACCCCTCGTTAAACTTGTAGTCTCATTTCACACCCTCTCCATACATCATGAAAAACACACAAACTTTGATAGAGAAATGAAACTCTACAGAGAGAAATCAATGATGGGGCTGGTGGCGCTTGCCACATCCCTTCCGCTAACAATGATAGGCGGAAGACGGTGGTGATGTAGTGGTGACCGGTTGCTTTGGCGCACGAGGGGGAGTTTTGGCGAGTGCTATACTCCACTTTGTAACTCTTGGTTCCCTTAGTCCAATGGTTATGGTGATGTTCTCCAACTCATAGCAGTTGGGCCTCAAAGGTTTTTCCGCAAAATGTCGGCCAACCTCTAGCAACCCTAAAAAATTGCAATTAGAAGTGGTTAAGTGGTGGTCTTATCAAAACCCTAACCCACACCTCCTCTTCCCACCACCGTACATCCGCCACAATACAGCTACTACTGTTAATGCACCTCCGCCATACCACCACTGTCATAACCGCACCTCTGCCACACCACAACTATCACCGCCACAACACCTCTACCACACCACTACTTTCGCAATCGTGCCTCGACCACCCGTCCCTTCGGCAACCACAGACTACCACCACCACTACCAGAATATCACCACCTCCACCACGTCGGCCATCACCACAACCACCTTCAATCGCCTCTGAATATTTTCTTGAAATTAGATCTAAAACCTTCATCATCAACCATCTATATGCATCATCTCCTGAAATAAGATTTGGGGGTGGTGGTTTGTAATAACCATTTCAGCCCTAAGGATATTTTTGTCTTTTTATAAAAATCTAACATAAAATGTTAACACTATTAGTCAGAAGGAGGAAAATATAAACGATTTTGAAAACTCAAGCCAATAACTCAAGTGGAGAAAATCTACAAAACACAAGGACCAAAACGAGATTAAGTCAAGCTAAAAAGTTGTATATACTTAAGAACATAAAAGTTGTTACCTGCTTGTCGAATCTATGGCAGGGTAGCTAGGTTGTCAAAAATTCAATCGTCAGAAACTCGTGTAAATCAATATCTTCCAGCTTATGGAAATTGTATCATCCACAACAAGGTTCACATATTTATAAAAGAATGAACACCTTTGTTGGTGATCCAAAAAACTTAATTGTCTTTGCCACCCTTTGATTTGAGAAGAAGGGTCTATTGTAGAGCATTACGTGTTGATAACATATTGTAAATAAGAAATAAACAAGAGAGAAAGATGAGAGGGAAACTGATTTTCCATTCTATTGATCTCACATATCAAATACCTACATCATATATATATAAATAATACAATGTGAAACCATAAGCCTATATATATTGGGTTGGCTCAAAAGTCTGCATTTATAACAAAAAGATCATATTTCCTCAAACACTATTTGTTCCTACAGAATTATTGGTAATTGAAGACTACATTATTTTAATTTGTTAAAAACATTATCGTTTTTTAACAACAATTCCTGTTAGCAAGAAAATATTCAACAAACCTGCATATCGTAGAATTTGAACCCACAAACATTTGGTTGGGGAACACACCTTTTACCATTAAGTTAGCCCCTTGTGGACATTAAATACATTATCTAACCATATTAAAATGGCATGAAAACTACTAAAGTAAAAATTCATATTCATCCTCGTCATTTTATTTGCCATTTCAATCCAAATACTTTTTTATTGTATTTTAATTACTGTATTTTACCAAATATTATCTTTCCATCCACGCCACTAACTCCATTGAAATCTCTGATAAATATCAGGGTATTCTAGTCTTTTTAACACCCTAATCATCTAATCAAAAAAATTAACTAATTAATATGTAATGAAAACTAAAAACACATGAAGCGATTAGTGAGACCAGGTGCTTTGATATAAAAACTTTGATTAACTGTAATCCATACTGTTCGATTGATGTCTTCTGTGAGATTTTAATTAATCTTCATGTTTTGTTCGAACGTGTATCATTGTTCAGTTGAAGTCTGTTTATGGAATTGAGGTCGGCAATTGTCACGTTTTGTTTGATTGAAGTCTGTTATTGTCATATTTAACAGATCTTAATCAAACAAAACGTGACAATGGCAGACCTCAATCAAAAAAATCGTGATGACAACATACCTTTATAAAACAATGGTACCCGTACGAACAAAACGTTAAGATTAATTAAAATTCTATAGCTGACCTTAATTGAACAACATGCATTGGTGTTAATCGAAGCTTTTCAAATCGAATCGGTCGATATCACTTGTCGCTTTATGTGTTTTCTAGTTTCGATTGAATATTGATTGGTTAATTTGTTTTAATTGGATAATTAGTATATTAAAAAAAACTTAAATGTCATTATATTTAACGATGGATTAACGATATATGTGAAGTGGATGGAAATAATAACATTTGTTAATCTACATTGATTGAAATGGTAAAACATTATTTTAGACTAAAATCACTAATTCAATAAAAATTCACAAACGAAAATTATATTTATATAATACTAATTTGCAACTGGTTTGTGAATAGTGTTGTCCTAATTTATGCTTATTAGTTTTTATATGCTTTGTTTTGTTGTACACAGTGCGTGGTGGGTGTATCCTCCTTACTCCACCTTTTCTTTCTACAACCTATGTGGACCACTCACTCCACCTGCAACGAAACCACCGCCGCCGACTACCACCACCCTCCGAAACTAGATCCGGAGCACCCCCTACAAGATCCGTCATATCCCCACCACTAACTACCCCTACTTCCCCTCCTCCAACACCCTCTCCTTTCTATCCCCTGTTGCCTCTATTTCTTCTCCGCCACTGCCGCACAACCCATCTCTGTCAACCTCTCTGCCACCACAACCCACATCCACTGCCCCACAGCCTTCCACCACCACTCCTTCCCCACCTGCAGGATCGGTGTTTGTCTCTTAACACAAGTTTATCTCTCAAACTCACTTGGTCTCACTCGAATAGATGAAGTAGAATCTCAAAATAAGTTGATAATAATATACTAAGTTAATGAACACAAGAATGGTTTTCAAGATACTTGTATATATTAATTCTCAACTCAATGTTACAAGACTCTTACAAGCATGACTTAGTGAGTTACAATGAGAAACTATATACACTACTATCTACAGCCGGTTATACTTGGATAACCAGGTGAAATCTACAACTAGACAAATACTACATTGCTAAAAGTAAAGCATCTAAAATAAAATACTATCCTAGACTAGGTAGTCATGACATGTCCATGACTTACCTTTTGTCACCAAGTAAAGTTGCTAACTATACTAATCGATAAAAATATGAACAGTGGATTGATGTATGGTCAACTACATGAGCATGGGAAATCACCATGTCGTATATAAGAGTTGGCAGCAAGTGTCAATCGGACCATACTTTTGTCCATTGGTTCATAGTTGGTTCTTCCAAAGCTTAAATGGTCTCGGAATAATAAGTTCTTCCGAAGCCATTTATACTTCGGAAAAATCAACTTCTTCCGAGACTTCTGCAAGTCTTCATGACTTTGTTCTTTGGAAGACTTTGTCTTGGATCTTCTAAGTGTTTATGCTTTGGAAGGAGAACTACTTAGTCTCAGAAGACTGAGTTCTTCCTTCGGAAGTTCTTCATTATGAAGCTTTGGAAGATCTTCAAGTTGTCTTTGTAAGAGAAGCTTTGCCTTTGGAAGACTTCTTCACTTGTACTTAAAATCTTCTAAGTGTTATTTTGGTCGCATCAGCCTCATATGATCCAACAAACTCCCCCTAGGCTGATGCTACCAAAACTTCACTCACTTCAGCTTCTCAAAGCTTTCAACACAAGGGAAAGGAAGTATTTGTCTGACTCCTTGTTCTTTCCTGAAGTGGTGGTGAGAAGCTTGTACAAGTTATTTGTAGATAGAAGATCTTGTCTGTTGCTCTGAATGACATGTACCCTCTACTGTGGCCCTCTGATGAGAGTTGGTTGACGAGAATTGTAGTCATATTTGCATCTAACTATGGAATCTGAAGCAGGTCCTTCAACCATTTGAAGGAATAAACTTCCTTTTGTAGTTGCACCCTCTTCTTCTTCATTTCTCATCTTCAACTCCTCTTCATTCTTGGCTTTCTTTGTTAGGTCAGCAAGATGAAGGCTGCTTAGAAAATTTCTAATGTGAGCAGCTACTTGGGTGTTGAGGGATTGAAGAATTATTTCTCTGCTAACTCAGCAATATCAAATTTGCTGAAGTGTAGAATAGATGGTTTATCAAGTCTATTGACTTCACCATTCTCCCTTTCCACATCAAGGTTGTGAGAAAGTTCATCGAACCTCCACTAGATAATCTGTCTTCTAGGATTAAGGGGCTTAGTTGGTAGCTTGTCCTCTTTTCTAGTCTCCAGTAGAGTCACCAATCTTCTTCTCAACTTCTTCTCTTCTTCCTTGAGTGTATCTGAGTTTCTTACTAGAAGTTGAAGAGCTTGGTCTAGTATTCCCCTGGGCAGATCTAGGAATGCATCTCTTATAAGGGAATAGGAAGAGCCATCAATATATCTCAGTCTTACGAATTCTTCCTCATAAGAGATTTTGCTCAGGGTTGTACAGTTAATGAGCTTCCTCTTTATCTCCTTGAATTCCTCTAAGGTCAAAGGCTTAGATGGATTAGAGGATGGCTTGCGTAAAGGTTGGGTTCGAGGTTGTGTTTTGGGCTAAAGTATAGGTAGTGGTGGTTGTTGTTGAGAGGGAATGGGTGAGGGTGTAGATAAGGCTGATGGTGTAGGTTTAAGGGTGTAAGGTTCGGTAGTGGGTTCAGTTTTGATGGGGAAGGAAAAAGGTGTGGATTCTTGTTTTATTGGTTGTGGTTTGGGTGTTGGTTCGGGTACCATCCTCTATACACCTTAAGCTTGAGTTACCTCCTTCCTTCTTCATAATCGAATGTCAGCTTTGATGTCACTAGCATGTTGCTGTACGGTCTTCTTTGACATGGGACCTACTTGCCTGCTTGTGAAGCCGTGGGCCCTAATATAAGCTTTCATCCCGGCTTTATCTCCCACCTTCTTAGCAGCCGCAAGTTAGGCCTCCTCCTCCTTCTTCATTTCCTTCAACTTTTCCCTGGTAGCCTTCTTCCTCTCCTTATTGATTTGATCTTGTTCTTTGTGAAAAAGAAACAAGATCGTGTCATTTTCATGAGGAGTTAGCTCCTCCTGAGAATAGCCCCTTGAGCATAGGAAGGCTATCCTCTCCATCCTCTTCTTTTGCACAACCTCTTCTTTCTTCCTCCTCCCTTCCTCCTTTTCGGCCAACCTTGTTGCTTCCTCTTTCTCCTTTTGCAGCAAGGTTGCCTTCTCCAACTGCACATGCTCATCAAGTGGGAATAGAAGCATTTCTTCATTGTCCACTCCCAGGCTGATGAGCCTGTCTATTACCTCCACTCTCCTCTTATTGTTGATAGACTCTTGAGCCGCTGCTGCTTTGTTGCTTGCAGCCATCAGTTTCCCAGTATCAAGTCTACTTTTCTTCTTTAGCTTCTCCAACCTTTCCTCCTCTAGAAGCTCCCCTGCAGTCATCTTCCTCTTTCCTTTGGGATCTAAAGAAGATTCATCCTTTCGAGATTTTGGCTTAGAGGATTCAGGTTGGGGAGAGTGGGGTTGAACTTGTGGTGCTTGTTGTGTCTGAGACAGAGGGATCTTGAGGAGGTACTTATTGTTTACCTCAGAGGCTAGATCAAGGATGGCCTCTATGATGAACAGGTCATTAGACAAGGATGACAGTTCAATAATCCTTCCGCACCCTAAATTTTTGCTTCGAAAAGAGATTGGAATTGCACTACCTTTCCTATATGAGTCTGTAGTTGGGCCATCAGTCCTTATTTCCCCTTTGAAGTTAATCTCAGGTTCAATAGGAACCTTAGGTTGACCAACTTCCTTCTTAGAGGTAGGAGCTGCACTCAACCTTTGAAGCTATTCAGCTCCAAAGTAGGCAATTGAAACATCAGGGGAGGGTTGTTCTGGGGTACAAAGTAGTTCCGCCACCACATGAAATCCTTTTGAACACAAAATGTAGACCTATCAATAACAACCCAGTAAAGGATCATGTGGTGTCCACTTCTCTGGTTAGTGATCCTGATTCCACGGGTAAACCGGTGAAATCTGGCACAAAACAGAAGGATTCTACTTTGAAATCAAAAGGAAAACTACCGGTTGAAAATTTGAATGATGAAATTGAAAGGGTGAATGTAAGGTCAGGTTCACAAACGTCGATTTCAGAACCCAAAATGACTAAACCAGTTAACAATAAACGTGTTATTCATCAAAGTCCAAGTAAACCAAAAGTTAAAGATGTTCAAAACGTCAAAACAATTAATTTTGTTAAAGAAGCTGAAACATTTAAAAGAGAAGTGACAAAACCCAACCAGACACATCTCACACCTTTACCAAACTCAACACCACATAAAAGTTTTCTTCAATCTGTAGAAGTAAGATCTTGCTACAGTTGTGAAAAATGAGGACATATCTCGCCTAATTGTCCTTATTATCAGACACCCAAAAAGAAAATTGAACTTTTTGATGCAAAACCAAGTTTTTCTAAATCGAGATCTAATACTCCACCTAAGAGTATTAGTGAACCTAAAGTTCAATCAATAAGCCAGTCGTCTGTTTATCACAAACAGGCCTTACACAAAACTGGCTTATGTAAAGAAAAATCAAGAATAGTGTCTGATAGTGAGGAGATTAAGAAGAAAGATATGCCCTCATCCTCTAAATGACAATGGGTTGAGTTTATGATATGTGATTCCTTCGGGTCACCCAAGCCAGCTAAGGCTTGGGTCCCAAATCTGAACTAATAAGTTTCTTTGAATGTGCAGGGTGTCCGCTACAGCGCTATCACTAATACCTGGATTATTGATAGTAGGGCGTCCAGGCACATGACAGGGAATTCGTCTCTCCTTTTCAACGTCAGACAAATTAAAGGGGGACATGTTTCATTTGCTGGAAACAAAGGGGGTTACATCACCGCTCAAGGCGAAGTGGGAAACGAGAAAGTGAAGTTTGACAAGGTCAACTACGTTCAACAACTACAGAACAACTTACTTTTAGTCTCCCAGATCTGTTATAAAGGATTTAAAGTTGTATTTGACAATAAGAAGTGCTACATGTTGAAGAAGGACTATGTGATTGAGGAGGATAAAGTTCTTATGTCAGCTTCAAGATATAACGACTTGTATGTCTTGGATCTATCAAAAGCCTCCACAACTAATCACACTGTTCAATGCTTCTTGTCAAAGGCAACTGAGAGGGATTCAATCTTCTGGCATAGGAGAATGGGACACATTAATCCAAAGAAGATGAATCATTTAGTTCAAAATGATTTAGTGAATGGAGTAACTGTCAAGAACTTCCAACTTCTGAATTTTTGTGTAGCATGTAAGAAAGGGAAACAGACCAAGAAGTCTCACAAGACAAAGAAAGTTCATTCAATTGATCTTCCTCTTGAGCTTCTACACATGGATCTGTTTGGCCCTGTCAGTGCAAAGAGCATTGCTGGAGATCTGTATTGCTTTGTAGTAACGGATGATTACTCAAGATTCTCTTGGGTGATGTTTCTGAAAGCCAAATCAGAAACTTTTGAATCATTCAAACATCTAGTTACTACTTTGAAATCACTCTACAAGCTGAAAATTAGGCAGATTCGATCAGACAACGACACAGAGTTCAAGAATCAGTGGATGGAGGCATACTGTAGAGAGAGAGGAATCGTACATCAATTTACCTCTTCCTACACTCCACAGATGAATGGTGTTTCTGAAAGGAAAAATCAAAGCCTGATAGAGACTGCCAGGACAATGCTAGCTGACTCGAAACTACCTATTCAATTCTGGAATGAGGCAGTGGCTAATGCTTGTTACACACTCAATCGAGTCTTAGTGGTCAAACGACATGGAAAAACATGTTATGAACTCCTCCAGCGGCGTAAACCCAACCTGGAGTATCTAGAACCGTTTGGCGCACCATGCATGCTGCTAAAGAAAACTCAGACAGGGAAATTTAGTGAGAAGGCAGAAGAAGGTATCTTTCTCGGATACAACATACCAGACAAGAGAGTTTATAACAACTCAACGGGTCAGGTAGAAGTGTGGTGCAACGTTGATGTTCAAAGATACACCACCCCCTGCTGGAAAAGGACCCTCCTTCTTCTTCGACAATGAGGGATTCTTTAAATCCTTCAAACTACCGCCTTCTCCCACTGATGATGAGTTGTCTGCAAGGATGATGTACGATGTTTAGAACACTTCACTACCAGACTCGACATCAAAGGCTCCATTAGATGATACTTCTAGCCCTTCAGGGGGAGAGCTTGAAGTAAGTGATTCATCTTCTGATGATGAAGAAGTTGAGACTGCAAATGTGGAACAGGAGGAACAGGTTCCTACTAATGAAAGTACATAAGCATCACATCTTGATGCCTCTGACACTTCGGAACCTCATACTCCAACAGCTTCAGATACTGAACCTGGGTTTCACAATCCAGATAATGAGGTAGTTTTTCCCACCATTCCTGGATCCAAAATTAATGTTTATCATCCCTTGGACAACGTCATTGGAGATGTTCGATCAGGAGTACAAACAAGAAATCAGCTATACTCGGTGATTATGCCTCAGTCATGGAAAAAGGATATCTTCACGATGGTGCATATCGATGTTTTGTGTCTCAATTTGAGCCAAAATATGTGAGTGAAGCCCTAAACGATGAGGCATGGGTTAGTGCAATGCTAGAAGAACTCCTACAGTTCAAGAAGTTAGGAGTATGGACCCTTGTGGACAGACCAAAAGGTGCTAAGGTGATTGGCACGAAATGGGTCTTGAAGTGTAAGAAAGATGACCAATGAGTCATAATCAGAAACAAGGCTAGGCTTGTGGTTCAAGGGTTCAGACAAGTCGAAGGCATTGACTACAATGAAGTATTTGCACCTGTGGCTCGGATGGAAGCAATCCGTATCTTTCTAGCCTATGCATCCTACATGAAGATTAAAGTCTATCAACTAGATGTAAAAAGTGCATTCCTTCATGGTGAAATTCGTGAGACAGTCTACGTCAGTCAACCGGAAGGATTCGAGGATCCTTATCATCGGAATAGAGTTTACAAACTGGACAAGGCTCTCTACGGGCTCCATCAAGCCCCTAGAGCCTGGTATGAGAAACTCTCAACTCATCTAGTGAAACATGGTTTTCGTAGAGGAGTTATTGACTGTAGGTTATTCATCAAAGAAAAAGATGGTGATTTAATGCTGATACAGATATATGTGGACGACATAATCTTCGGTTCCAAAAATGAAGAGTTATGTAAAGAATTTGAATCTGTAATGAAAGTAGAGTTTGAGATGAGTGCTATGGGGGAGATGAAGTTCTTCCTTGGATTACAGGTGGATCAGACACCAAAAGGAATCGTTCTGCATCAGTCCAAATATGTAGGTGATATCCTCAGTCGGTTCGACATGGAGAATGCTTCAGTTGCTGGAACTCCACTTGCCACTAACCATGATGTGGCACCCGACAAAAATGGTGATTTGGTTGATGCTACAATGTACAGAGGAATGATAGGATCCCTAATGTACCTCACAGCCTCTCGTCCTGATATTATGTACGCAAGGTGTCTTTGTTCCAGATATCAGGCAAAACCAAAAGTAAATCATCTTATCGGAGTTAAACGGATCTTTCGTTATCTGAAGGGTACTCCAACACTCGGGTTGTGGTATCCTCATGATGATGACTTTGAGCTTACAGCGTATAGTGACTCGGACTATGGTGGTTGCAAGATGTATTACAAGTCAACATCTGCGGGATGTCAGTTCTTTAGTAGACAGTTAGTCACCTGACAGTTTAAGAAGCAGACGTCAGTTGCTCTGTCAACTTGTGTAGCTGAATATGTTGTTGCTGCAAGTTGCTGTTCACAAATCATTTGGATTCAACAGCAAATGCACGACTACGGTTTGTAATTTTCTAACACCCCTTTTTTTATTGATAATTCTGCTGCTATTGCTGTCACCAAAAATCCGATCCAACACCCTAAAACTAAACACATCGATATAAACATATGCGCCGACCTCTACACAAAAGCATTTGATAAACCGCGGTTTTTATATCTTTTAGAGGTTAATGACGTGAAAAAGAAAAGTGATGTGATTCTAGAAGAAGAAAGTGCGTAGTCCGACAAGTTTTTTTTTGTTTGTTTTTATTTTCTTTTATTTATTTTATTTTCTTGTCTATTAAAATCCAAAAACACAAAAAGATTTTCGGTTTTAGAATTTTAGGGGGAGAATAGTTAAGTTTAGTATTTAATTCGTGCAGTATTTAATTACTTAAAAAAACGAGGGGGAGGGCAGGTTCGCTGAAAGAAATGAAATCAAATCTGTGATTATGATTCATAGTTTATGGAAAATGATAGTACACAGGGAATAAATTGGTTGGGACTTCAAAACTAATTTGCTCAAAATGCAAAATTCAAAGTATAAGTATGAGAAGTCTAAGCACAACTAAAGAAAAATGATAGTTAAACTAGTATGCTACTGAGGTAACATAGAGAAAGTAGACCTAGAGGTTGCTAGCTCATTATATGATGTGTCGGTAGATTCAACACAATAGACGAGTAGACTTCATTGGTGAATCAAATTCAAACTAAGTTGTTTAACTTGCTGTGGGTTCTCATCTTATCAGTGGTTAACACAATCGACACATTTCCAATAAGTTGTGACGAGCAAAATAAACGCCACAAATGTGTGCGGATGACCATAAAAATGAGCAAAGCACAAGAAAAAAATGTTAACCGCAATCAAGCTAATGACTAATGTTGTTGGTGTGTTACGTGCAAAAAGAAAAAAAATGCTCTCACAAGAAGATAGTTTGTGTGCCTCTCTACTGTGCGATTGCACTGACCTGAGGATAAGCATACCCTAATTATTCTAGAATTCATTGTTGTTTGCGCCTCTCTGCTGTGCGATGGCACTAACCTGAGGCTTGGCATCTCTTTGAAAGCTCTTAGAATAGTTTTTTCTTGTCAAATACCCGTAGACCGCTCAAAAATATCCGGAGGAATGTTGATTACCATATAAGTGTGGGATCCACTAATGCTTGTTGAAATAATATAACCTAACTCATCACCAATGTGCGTCAAAAATCTGTGTAATGGTTTTAAGTGGACATATATACTGACAATCATTGTGACTGCAACTCTTGACAGTCAAAATCATTGTGTGCATTTTATAGCTCTAGTATGATTTCTTGAAAGTGCTATTGACTCTTAGACAAAACAAGAATCTAGGTGTGATTATGATATACCTGTATGATTCCATAATGAATCTTTCCAGAATTGATTAAATTAATTTGAAGCTATTCTGCACAAACCAAAACCACAAAAATATGTCTTGTTTTTCCTTTAAATTTTAAAGTTGTTCTCTATTTCCTAGTCTTTTGTAGTGTAGACGTCGGACTATAAAACTAGATGAATTTTGTGAATCACTCACTAAAAGGGGTCACGTCTGAGGTTACCAATCAGTTTCAAATTAAAAGGATCACGTCTGAGGTGATCAAATATTTTCAAATTAAAAAGGATCACGTCTGAGGTGACCAAATCTGTTCAAATTAAAAGGATCACGTCTGAGGTGATCAAATGATGTTAAGTTAAAAAGGTCATGTCTGAGATGATCATAGTTCATAATGTTATATATCACAAGGTAGATTCTGTGTGTGTGGAACTGTATGAGGTCGAACTCATGAGTATGAGTCAATTGTACGATTGAATCATAAGGATGAGCCAACCGCACGTTTGAACCATACGAATGAGCCAGTCACACGATTGGACAATATGTATGGGACAACCATGCGATTGAACCACACGACTGAACCAATCATACGAATGGATGTAGGAGTATGAGACAGTCGCACGACTGAAACCCAATCGCACGAATGAAGCATGCGTATGGGTCCAGTCGCACGACTGAAATTTAAAATAGTATAAATAAGGGGGTCAGTCGGTCGTAACCCTTTCCACCCTTCAAAGATCTCTGGCATCATTCATCCGCACACACACTCTGCCAAAATTTCTCCTGTTGTGATTACTGCCTAATTCTTGATTCTAACGTGTGTTCTACTCATCTACAGGTACTGGGCGACTGAAATCGATCCAAATGAACATCTTAATCGCATCTTTAAGGACCGATTATGCTAAACCCTAGAACCGAGACTAAACCCTAAAAATATACAACTTAAATGAACATTAAAGTTGATTTAAAGAATATTAAGTGCTATTTAGAGTCTCTGTGGTCCAAATGAGTCTAAACACGAAGTGTAATGTAAAGTTTTGACAAAGATTCAAATCTAGGGTGTTTAACAGTGTAGGATGCGAATGGACATGCTAATGAACTTCAGTCGCACAATTGAGTCAGACGCACGATTCAATCGCACGTATGAATCATGCGCATAGGTTCAGTCGTGCTATGCCATGCGTGAATCACTCGTGCGACTAAATCAGTCGCAGACTCAATAGCACGACTGAACTCAGTCGCAGACTCAATAGCACGACTGAACTCAGTCGCAGGCTCAATCGCACGACTGAACTCAGTCGTATGGTTCAATCGCACGATTGAACCAGTTTGATCAAAACCAGTTTAAGTGTCAACTGTCATCTCCTACACACAACTCTAATGTATATGTGTCTTGTGTTACAGCAACATGGCTGATAGATGGTCCATGATCCCCAAGCACAACATCTGTGCTCACTTAGATGCTACCACTCGGAATGCTTTCGAGTTTGCTGCGATCATTGCCTTTCTCAAGAGATCGAGAATCTTCAAGGCCATATTTACACCGTGCACTCCATACAGATCACTCCAGCAGACATTCTGGGAAGGGGCTATTGTTGATAGGTCCACTGAACCCTACAGCATCCGCAGCTCAATCTTCGGACAAGAGATCAATTTTACTGCAGCTGATCTTAGGCAATCCTTGATCTAGGTGAAGATAGTGACCACCCGACCAAGCTACACCCTGTGACAGTAGGGGCTGCTTTCTGTGGATGAAGTACACTGGGGACATCAACACAGGTGTGCTCAATAAAAGCAACATGTGCCCCCAGTTTAAGTACTTAGCTCACGTCATCATCAAGTGCATTGCCTCGAGGAGAGGAGGATTTGACGAGATGTCAGATCAAAGCCAGAATAGATATGTTGCTCTGGTGTTGAACCACCCGTTTAGTTTCTCCCATATGATATTCTCATACATGGTCAAGAACATAGAGGCAAAGGGGAAGGAGGGGTTCTGCATGTACCCAAGATTTCTACAGATGATCATTGATCAGAAGCTCCTTTCACTGCCTAAATAGAGGGAGGATGCGGTTGTTTTAGAGATTATCGATGATACGACACTAGGTCGGATGAAGGTCTACCGAGGGAAGCAAGTTAAATCACCGGTGAGGAGACTATTTGGCCACTTGGCCAACGAGAAGTACGTGGAGCCATCTCGCAAGAAGTGGCATCACAATGACAGTGACTCCAACGTCGAGCCCATCATGGCACCCACAGACGAAGACGACGACGCCGACGATGACGATGATCAAGGTCAAGGTGGTGAGGCACCTAGTGGAACTGAAAGGGCTGCCTTCCACCAAGACTTCTTGGTCGATGAGGATGAGGAGTCGGATGATGAGCCGTTAGTGAGGACTGTCGGGAGCCGGGTTGTGGCCACAGACGGCGGGATCGAGGCGGTTGGCGGACGCCAGGCTGAGTCTAGGGGTGTTGCTGCTGATGTTACTGATCCTACTTACACCCCTGACCAGCCTAGCAGCCAAGGGGGAGCGCCTATTGCAAAGGGCTCCAGGAAGAAGAGAATGGCTCGCCCTTATGGCAAAAAGGGTAAGAGGCTGAGGTTTACAGTAATTACATCTTCTGCCACAGCCACCACCACTGTCACAGCTACCACCACTACCACATCACCTACCACCACCACCACAGCTGCTACTTCCACCACCACTCCTCCCACTACCACTATCACTCCATCCACCACCACTACCACAGCCACTCCACCACATCCCACTCCCATTCCACCTCCCATATTCACCACATCTACCACCACTACCACCACCCACCAAGCCTGTACATCCACCCAATCCCAGATGACACATGACTTCACTCTACCCACTGTTGGGTTAGAGGAACAGCTGGCAAATATCAACAGGTTGGTGCTAAAGCTGTTAGCTACAGATCACATGAGAGCAAATCAGATTAACCAGCTGATAGCGATCAACAACACCTAAGGCAAGCAGATCGTTTAGCTGACAGAGAAGAATGCTTAGTATGAGAGAGCTTTAGGCCAAGCTCACCAAGCATTACAGAGTCAAAATGAGCTGGTGATGGCGTCGGTAAAGAGGATAGAGGAGCTTGAGAAGAAGAACAAGAAGATAGTCCTAAAGCTTAAGGGATCAAAGAGCGAGCCATTGAAGATCAAGGATGGTGATGGTGATGATGGTGATGATGATGATGATGATGATGATGATGAGGATGAAGATGATTCTGAGGAAGATATTGATGAAGGAGGACCGCGCAGTAAAGATAAAGAGGATGATGATGATCAGGAAGGTGATGCCTCTGCGTCAGCCTTAAAAATCCTCAAGCTTAAGAGAGGCGTAGTAAAAGAAACCAAGATCAAGGAGCCTCGTCCTTAGCTCCTCCAACTGAAAAAACTACATATCAAGACAAAAATGAAGCTCAACAGACAGACGAGTATGATGTCCAACCCCTTCAGCAAGTTAAGACTCAACTTACAATGATTCTTGACTTGCAAGGGATAGTCAGGAGATCTGTGAGCTACACTCCGGAAGAGGGAGAGATTATTCATGATCTGGCCGATGACCAGCTAGCTGAGATGTTCAGACTCAATCCTGATGAAATTGTCAAAGATGCTCCAGACGTCGCTGTCCTAAGTGATGAGGAGCTACAGGATGTTGATGAGATTGAGATTGAGGATGTTACAGCTGAGCACTATCCAGAGTACACTGACCCTAAAGGAAACGTTATCCCCAACTTGGGTGATACTTTTGGCAATGCCACTTTTGATAAGTTGGAAGAACTGGAGAAAGAGAAAGAAAAGGATGAAAGTAAAGCCCAAGCTTCAGATGCTAATGTTGACCTCAAGAAAGCTAAATGGGCCGCTTGCTTTGCTGAAATTAAAGCCGAGCGTGCTCCTCCAAAGCAGAATACCTACACCAAACTTTACAGAGTCAAAAGACATCAAAAAGTGTCAGGCAAGATTATCGCGTGGGCATATTTTGAAGACTTGGAAGTCTATGTTGTTAACAGGGAGAAAGGAATTGAATACAACAGATATCCACATGATCTAAAGACTCTTTCTGGTTTTGAGCTCAACCGACTAGCATGCTTAGATCTGTTATATGCTAACCCAAGAAAGATGTCAGTATGGTTTGAGGCTGTGTTGAAGAAAGAATACCACACCAGGTGGGTAAACTTCAGACCTCAAAAACATAAGAGGTTCATTCATAAGTCTGAAGTTGATCCTATTTCTGGAAGACCGAAGGTGGTGCTGAAGTGGAGTCCTCCGCACACGATGTCAAAGATTCCCTTACTGGAAATGCCTCAGGACTTCACTCCCCACTTCAAATGATGGTATTATGACTGGAGGACAGGGGAAGCGGTCATAGTTTTAAACAGAGATGGTAAGATAGAGACTATCAGGGTATTTGACCCAATGTGGCTCACTAACTTGTCTACTGAAGATGTCTATACTTTATACAAGTGGCCATTGTTCTATGACACGCAAGACATTATACAAGCTGTTCAGTTCCAACACGTCATACGGCTCTATTTTGCATTTGATATACATGCAGGAGTCACAAGAGAAGAGAAGTACAAGAAGTTCCAAGAACATGTGTAGAATGTTAGACAATAAGGTAAACTAGGTCCAAGGAGGAGTTTGTAGATACATGTGTTCCTAGTTTATGTGCTTAAATGTAAAAGCCTTTCATGTCTTACATATGTGTAATTTTACGAAGCAATGAAATATGAAATATGATTTGATGTTTATTTATCTTTGATTCATATGTATGAACTTCTTATAAAGGTTTGAGGTTATTGTACACAATTCTAAGTCAATAATGATTGAGTATTATGTTCAACCTAGTCGGATGAGTATTCATGCTAATGGACCATACTTATGGACCATACGCATGAATACATCATGCTTATGGACCAGTCGCACGACTGAACCAGGAGACTGGATCAGTCGTATGATTGAGACATAAGATTGACTTAGTCGCACGACTGAACCTTCAGTCGTGCGTATGACTCAATCGCATGATTCAGTCGCACGACTGAACCATGCTAATGGTTCAGTCGTACGAATGAAAACCCCTAACCTATAAATACCACCTAATTCATGAAAAAAACACTTGAAGAGATATTGCGAATACACATAAACCCTAGCTGTCCAGAACGTCCCAACCAGCCTGTCCAAGTTCATAGTTCGTTCGTGATCGATTCCTACTCGTTCTTAACGTTTAGTTCAATCTTATATCGATCGGGTAATCGTTCTCACTGATTGGATCGCCAATCAAATAGGATTCCGCACTATTTGATCCGGTATAAACGCAGAATCAGTTAGTACTCCGTCCGTACACGGTCCTAACAGTGTTTAGTGCTAGAGTTGTCAGCTGATTAGTTTTGAGGCTCAGTTTGCTGACAACTTGTTAAAGCTCCACTGTTTTCTGATATGTTCAAGCTTTCTGGACTTCTAGTAGTGGGAGCTTGATTTTCAATATTTTTTGGAGAACTTGGAATAGGTTAGGGTAACTCAAACAGTTGATCATCATATGAGTCATTTTGAGTTCCTGTTCCAGCTGAAACATTATCCCAAGATGGTTTAGAATAGTTTGGCAACAATTCTAAGTCAAAAATTTGGTCAGGACCATTCCCCTTAACACAAGAAGTGTGCTCATTTACAACAATGTTGGATGATTCCTCAAATTGTTGATTTTTGATGTTATATACTCTATAAGCAATAGAGTTTTAGGAATATCCAATAAAGAAATTAGTATCATCCGACTTTTCAACAAATTTTGCCAAATTATCTTTTGTTTTAAGTATGGTACACCTGTTGCCGAAGGACCTAAGAAAGCCAATGAATGGTGGCCCCTTATTCTATAAATCATAAGGGGTTTTTTCATGAGGCTTAACAATGAGAACTATATTCTGCACATAGCATGCAGTGCTGACTGCCTCTGCTCAGAAAGTTAGAGGCAGCTTTGAATCAGCTAACATAGTTCTTGCAGCCTCAATAAGTGTCATGTTCCTCCTCTCAGCAACACCATTTTGTTGAGGAGTTCTAGGAGCATCTGTATTGTCAGGAAGTCCCTTTTGAGTTACAGAATGAGTCAAGAACTTGATTATTAAACTCAGTCCCTTGATTACTTCTAATGATTTTTACCTTGTGACTAATTTGATTTTCTATTTTAAAAATAAAATATTTTAAAGTTTCAGTAGTTTCATCTTTAGTTCTTAAAAAGAATGCGTATGTAAATCTTGTATAGTCATTAACAATCACAAGGCAATATGATTTCATCCCATATCTCATAATATTTGTGGGATCAAATAGATCCATGTGCAATAAGTGTAACGGAGTGGTGATAGAGTTAACCTCTTTGGATTTATGAGATACCTTGTGTTGCTTCTCTTTCAGACAAGCAACACAGTTATCTTTTATAGAAAAATTCCATTTTACGCACACCATGTACCAAGTTATTTTTGACCAATTTGTTCATAGTTTTAAAATTAACATGACACATTCTTTTATGCCACAAAGTTGACTCGTCACCATTAGCTTTGGAAAGAAAGCATGATACTTCACCCAGTGAGGAAGCATTGTTCATATCCAGCTTGTACATATCCCCTCTCCTGGGAGATCTAGGAAGCATCAAATCCTGAGGAATTGTCATCCCGGGTTTAAGGATAATGTACTCATGTTCTATGAAAAACATTTGGTGCTTTTGACCACAGAATTAAGAAACACATAAGAGATTATGTTCAAGCTGTTTGACAAAGTCTACCTTGTCAACTTTTAACTTACCATTGGATACAGTACATCTACCAGAAATGTATCCTCCGACTTCACCTCCAAACTGAACAGGACCTTCATCAAATGTTCAAGTTGTTGAAGGAGAGATCTGTTCACTGTCATGTGCCTAGAGCATCCACTGTCCACAATCCATATATTTCCATTTTTCTCATATGGATGCCCCTGCACATAAGGTAAAATGATTAATTACTATTAGAAGTCCAAGCCTTGCTGTTGTTGGGCTCTTCCAATGTAGATGAGATAATTGAACAAAAATGTATGCATGGGGGTTCAATTACGGTTTAAGAAGAAGAGGTTTAGGCTGCAACATCTTCTTTAATCTTTCGTTCCATCCTTTGGTTAATCAGTATAGATGAGCCTATTGAGGCTTGAGTAGGATGACTTGCTTTTGAGGCTTCTTTCTTCTCGGAAGAAGCTGTCACCACCTTTTCTTTCGAAGCAGTCTTCTTCTCGGAAGGTTTCTTTTTGTTTCTTTGTTTATGCTTTGGATTGTCTTCTAAAGTTATTTTCCTTTTGAAAGAATGGGTTTCTTCCGAAAGCAACTTGGCTTTGGAAACTAGCTTTCCTTTCCTTAACACCTGAACCATGTGGTAAGGTCCAAATGTGAAACCATCCTTGACTCCTTCTTTCTTAACATTGTTTGCATAATGGGTGCTTGTTGGATTGTAGTAACAATCTTTAGCCATGTGGTTATGTAGACCACACATTATGCACTTAATGTTATTCTTGATGGGGTATGAGGACTGTAGTTTCTTGCACTTCTTTTCATCTTCAACAGCCTTCCTTAATAACTTCTAATCCTTCAGCTGGATAGGAGTGCTAGTACTACACTTCTTTCCTGGATTAGAACTTCCAACCTCTTGGAATCCTGCTAAGATGAATACACCCTATTGCTTTAGGGCTATTTTCAACATTGACTTAGCTCCCTTCTTGGCAGTTCTTCTTGCTGCCTTGATTTTGTTTCTTTTGGCTTTGATGGTTAGGGGTTGATCATCAGCGGTGTGGATGAGGTTTTCTACCTTATCCTTCCCTATGGAGGTCACCATTGCTGCATTATTCTTTTGCTTATTGGGTGGTGGGTCAGCAGTTGGAACCTCTTGCTCATCAGTACCACATCTTGGTTGTCTAACAGACACATAAAAGTATGGTGGAGCAATTTCATTGGTACCCAACTCACTTTTGTTTTGTTAACACACCTTTGAGTGGGAGGATGATACAATGATGGTTTTGAAGTTACGCTCCTCAATAGCATACTTCTTTGCTTTAGCCTCTGCTATTACTAGCTGGGCATGAACCTTAGTCAACTTGGAGATTAAATCTTTTATTTGAGTCATGTAGTTTTAATGTTCATGTTTTAAAGAGGATACAGTTTTCTCTAACTCTTCAATTTTGAGTTTATAGTCAGATTCTGCTCTCTTAAAATAAGATTTTAAAACGTTTAAGGACTCAATATCACATTTAAGTTCCATGTTGTAGTTCTGATAAAATTTAACCTTAGCAATACAGGCTGGAGTACAGAGATGCTCATATACCTTACTGTCTTTAGTTCCAGCCATGAGAGCTTGAGCAGGAGTAGCATCTTGCACCAGGAAGCTCCCTTCAACTTCTTGAGCAACATTTGCAGTTTGTTGTTCAGTTGGTTTGGCTGTAGCTTTTGGAGTAGCATGATGTTAGAAGGCTTGAGATGCTACAGGATTGGATATAGGAGCCTTGCCTTCCCTTGCAAAGTGACCAATTTGATTGTACTTGTAACACTTGGCCTTTGTTTTGTCAAACCTAAATTTGCTGTTAGTTGGGTTCCGAGGGAATTGTCTTCCCGTTCTCTTGAAGAAATTCTTTGCTCTGTAGGTTCGAAGAGCCATCTATTGGACAATGTCCATATATTCCACATCATCTAGGCTAAAACACTCAAGATCATCAAAACCGAATTGAAAATCACCAGAGTGCTTATTTCTTGAGATAAAAGCACAATTATCCTGGAAATGATTTTGTTGAGCTTGTTGAGACCTGGGTGTCTCAAGGAATGTGATGTACGGTCCAGAAGAGGATAATGACTGTTGGGTGTAGTTTAGGTACACTAGGGCTAGGGAGTTCTTGAACCTTCAACAGCATGTAAAGCATTGCTGACAGGAAGGTTTGTGATTCTATTCATCTGATGGCCTTTTGAGTTTCCATCTCCATACAGTATCCATCAAGGATTCCATATAATTTAGTCATGGTGAGAGTGTTGAGATTCTCAGTTCTCTTGATTGAGACACTATAAAAGGTCCATTCATGAGGAAGTGCACTCATGAATTTTCTTACTATGTCTCTCTTCTCAAGAGTCACTCCCATTGCCTGAAGAGAGGAGATCAACTCCATGTACCTGAAGTATTGCTGACTCAAAGTCTCCCAGCAATGTGTGTGAAGTTTTCAACTTGTTGCTTCAGTTTATCTTCTTGGACTCTTTGGAAACAGTAGAACCAAAGTACATCAATGTCACACCCCCGCTAAAAGCGGAAACACGGGGATGTAACGAGATCGGGATCGTCATAACACATGGTAAACAGTAGAGATGCAATATAATATATGATGATAAAGCGTGTCGTGACGACACCCGACACAAATGGAGACTTCTGTCGTGTTTAGTCAATATTCACGACAACATAGCCATACGCACAACACATGTTAAATGATTCACATAGTTAAGTAGTAACAATTGTAATGTAAATTCCCACAACCCGGGAACAAGTATCAAAAGTATGAAATTGTTTAATCAGACTACAACAATGTTTCAAAATGATTGTTTGTCAAATATGTTTAGTCTCAAAAATGCATCCTAGGGTCTCCACTAAGGCAGCACACCTATATCTTCAGTTAGCATTGTCACCTGAAAAGATATGCTCAAAATGGTCAACAAAATTGTTGGTGAGCTCGCAGGTTTAAATAGAAAATAGTATTTAATGTTGTATAGTAAATGTTGTGGAATACCGTAAATACAGTTATAAGTAAGTATAATCACATGACAATGAGCTTTGCAACCAAACCTAATGACGTACACACAGATCTTGTCGGAATATATTCACCCAAGGGCCCGTTCCTAGCCATTGTTGGTACTAACTAGTATACCAACAAACAAGGATGGGGGTGTCAACCCAGTACTACCAATACCTATCCGTCGGTTCCCACACTAGAATTAAATAGTTGCAAAGAAAGTACCACACAGAAAACTCAATCATGTATCAGATAAGTACTCACAAAACAGTAACACGTTGATTCCAAGTATGTAAATTGTATGTAAATTGTACAGCATTGAAAATGGGTGAGCATATTTTTCCCCCATGTTTGTAAATGATTAAAATGTTGTATAAGCATAAAAAGGGGCCACGAAACTCACTTGTTAGGCGGTAAGTATGAATGATCAAGATTTCCAAATGTTGTATGAAATGCACGGTCAAACACCTATTGACAGATATTGTTAAGCATTAATGATATGTATAAAGTAAATAGTAATGTTCGGTCGGTTCGGGTTGTATCGGTTGGGTCGCGTGTAACACACACAAACAGACACACGTATTAGATCTTATGTAGATCCAAGTACTACATATCGTCGCCATTGTTGATAGTATTTGTGTAAAAGTTTCATTGTTATTAAAGGAGTATTTCGTAAATATTAATAGTTACAAATCGGTTATTGATACTTGTAAAATGTTAAGTTGATTTGATTTGGAATAACATTAGTAAGTTTTATAGCATTGACTTTAACATTGTCATTAGCAATGGCAACCGTGTCGATGTCACCTTAACATCGCACGACATACACACACCATACGCCAGAAGGAATTCACACACAGCAACTTCAGTCTCACGACAGGACCAGCGCACGACTCAACACTCCATTCGCACGAATCAACCCTCATTCGTACGAATCAGCTTTATTCGTACGATTGAACCTTCATTCTTGTGACTGGCATTTAGTCGTACCACACAGCACTCAATCACACGACTCAACCTGCATACGCACGAATCAACCTTCATTCGTACAAATAAGCTTCATTCGTACGATTGAACCTTCATTCGTACGACTGGCATTCAATCGTGCGATACACGCACAATCGCACACATTCATTCGGTCGCCTGACTCAATCGCACACATTCATTCGCTCGCATGACTCAATCGCACACATTCATTCGATCGCACAACTCAGTCGCACGACATACCCAGTCGCACAACTCAATCGCCCGAATGACTCAGTCGCACGACTCACCCAGTCGCACGGCTCAGTCGCATGACAGACCCAGTCGCTAAAATGGCAGATTCGCTACTGCTAAAGTGCAGAGCAGCCTTTGGCTGCTCCGTGCACGGGTTTTACACAACAAGGACTTCCAGAAACACACTACAAACATACACAAACAAGAAGAACACGCTAAAAGACATCACACGCACCCACACAACCTCATGTATACAGGTTAGACTCGAACACCCGAAACCCTAAGTGGACAGTAGTGAACTAGCAAGAAAAGGGACAACCAAGGTCGTCTACCTGCAAGAATGGAGTAGACTCGGTTGTAGTCGAAGTCTAGACGATAAAAACGCAATGAAAATGGGGGGTTTTGGTGTAAGGAGGAGGAGAAAAGGCGAAGAAGAAGAAATGAAGAAGAAGAGATGAAATGGAGGCTAGGGCTGGAAATGGGGTATTTATACCCAGCCCTAGTTTGGCAAAATGTCACATTTAGTCCCTGTACTTAACCCCCGAGTTTTCCCGAATTTGTTTCGGTTGAAAACGAATTTATTAGGTTAGTTATATTAATGATAAAAATATATTTAATGATATTTGTAACTTAAAAAGTGGTTTTATTAGTGACAATAATATTATATAAAAAAGGTATATTTAGCGGTAACGATGACGAAATTTGTAAAAGTTTTTAAGGATAGCATACATTAATGATAAGAACACAAGCATAAAGATGATATAGCAAGTATAATATCCACACGAATAGTTTATAAAGATGAGGAATGAACGAGCGAAGAAAAGTTAACGAAGTCCACATTAATTGACGGACCTTTTGGTGACGGATGTCACAGTATCCCCAGTTGAGAGAATTTCTTCCCGAAATTCAGCTAGAGTTAGGTCCAAGAGTGTCATCCTCGAATAGATGTGGATATTTAAGTTTCATCTGGTCTTCTCGTTTCCATGTAAACTCTGGCCCTCGTTTTGAATTCCATCTTACGCGAACAATTGGTATTCTACTGCGCTTCAATTGCTTGACCTTTCGATCCATGATCTCAATGGGTTCCTCAATAAAATGATGCTTTTCGTCAATTTGATGTCCTCAATTGGTACGTGAAGGGATTCATCAGCCAAACCCTTCTTGAGATTCGACACGTGGAAAGTATCATGTACACCGCTGAGTTCTTGTGGCAACCTTAATCGGTAAGCCACTGGACCGATTCTTTCTGTAATCTCGAATGGTCCTACGTATCCTGGGGCTAACTTCCCTTTCTTTCCAAACCGAACGATTCCTTTCCAAGGAGAGACTTTAAGTAAAACTCGATCCCCAATGTTGGATTCTAGAGGCTTCCGACGATTATCGGCATAGCTCTTTTGGCGATCTCTGGCAGCTCTTAGTCGGTATTTGATTTTGAAAATCTTGTCGGTTGTTTCTTGAATGATCTGTGGGACTGTTAACTGACTTTCACCAATCTCGGCCCAACAAACGGGTGATCTACATTTTCTTCCATACAACGCTTCGAACGGAGCACATCCAATGTTTGTATGGTAGCTGTTGTTGTAAGAGAACTCGATCAGCGGTAGGTGAGCGTCCCAACTACCACCAAAGTCGATTACACACCCTCAGCATGTCTTCTAGCGTTTGTATTGTTCGTTCACTTTGGCCATCTGTCTGAGGGTGATAGGTGGTAATCATATCTAATCGAGTGCCCATCGCTTTCTGTAGTGTCTGCCAAAATCGTGAAGTAAAGCGGCTGTTACGGTCGGATATAATCGACACGGGTACTCCGTGTCTTGTCACGACCTCTTTTATGTACAGTGTCGCCAACTTATCCATTTTGTAGTCTTCTCGGATCGGCAAGAAATGAGCTGACTTCGTCATCCGATCCACTACAACCCATATCGAGTCATGCCCGCTGCTCGTTCTAGGGAGTTTGGTAATAAAATATATAGCTATATTCTCCCATTACCACTTGGGAATCTCAGGTTGCTGTAATAGTCCCAATGGTTTCTGGTGTTCAGCTTTAACTTTCGAGCATGTCAAGCATCTGCTGACGTACATAGCAATGTCTTTCTTCATGCCTGGCCACCATCTTTGAGATCGTGGTACATCTTGTCTGCACCAGGATGAATAGAATATCGCATCTTGTGTGCTTCATCCATGACTAAGCTACGTACACCTCCCCATCTAGGTACCCATATACGATCCATAAAGTATTGTATACCATCATCCTTGCAACTCATTTGTTTATCCAACCCTCGGAATTCTTCTCCCGCAAGGTTTTCTTCTTTCAATGCCTCACTTTGTGCAATTTGGATCTGAGCTTTCAAATTCATTTGAATGGTCAATCCCAACGCTCGAGCACGTAGCGGTTTCACGCATTCTTTGTGGCTTAAAGCATCAGCCACCACGTTAACCACATGACCCAAAAACTTCACTTCTCGCAACCAAAAATCACACTTTGAGAACTTGGCGAAAAGTTTATCTTCCCGTAACAGTTCCAGTATTGCCCGAAGGTGTTCTTCATGATCCTCTTTTGATCGGGAGTATATAACTATATCGTCTATGAATACGATCACAAACTTATCCAAGTAAGGTTTACACACCCGATTCATTAGGTCCATAAACACTGCTGGTGCGTTAGTCAACCTGAACGGCATAACCAAGAACACATAATGCCCAAGAGTTCTAAACGTTGTTTTCGGTATGTCCTCCTCGAAAACCCTTAGTTGATGATATCTAGAACGAAGGTCGATCTTTGAGAAATACAAAGCTCCTTGCAGCTGATCAAACAGATCGTCGATCCTGGGGAGAGGATTTCGATTCTTCACGATTAACTTGTTCAACTCACGGTAATCGATACACATGCGGAACGACCCATCCTTCTTCTTGACAAATAATACCGGTGCTCCCCACGGTGAATGACTCGGACGAATAAAACCCTTCTCCAGTAGTTCCTACAACTGACTAGATAACTCTTGCATTTCAGATGGTGCTAACCGATATGGCGTCTTTGCTACCGGTGTAGCTCTAGGAACCAACTCTATACGGAATTCCACCTGTTGTGGAGGAGGAAAACCAGTCAAGTCGTCAGGAAATACATCTGGGTAGTCCCGTACCACTGGAATATCTACTAATTTCCTCTCCTCTTTCTTCTTTTCCACCACATGAGCAAAAAAGCGTAGCACTGCTTTCGTAAACTTCGGCGTGCTTTCATGCAGGAGATAAGCTTTAAATTTCTTCCCGGTCGTTCTCCTTGAATTCTGAGTACCTCCCCGTTTGGTATGGGGATTCGTACTACTTTGTCCCGACAGACAATCTCAGCCCCGTGTTTCGACAACCAATCCATTCCCACGATCACGTCGAAACTTCCTAACTCAAAGGGTATCAAATCTATATCGAAGGCATGGTTCTCCACTATAATCGAGCACTTCCTAATAATCTCATCGGCCTGAGCAACCCTACCGTTGGCCATTTCTACAGAGTAGCTAGTTTCTAGCCTATTAGGACTCAAATCAAGTAATTGCACAAACTCAGAAGATATAAAGCTATTGTCTGCTCCAGTATCAAATAATATAGATGCGAAGTGATGATTGAGTAAGTGCGTACCCGTGACAACATTCGGGTCCTCATGAGCATCGTTGGCTCCGATGACAAATGCCGTCCCGAGCTGTATTTCCTTGATTCGCCGGGCCTTGATTTCCAACTATGGCCATCACCTGTTGCTGGTTGTTCCCTTGTTGACCCGGCGCCCGATTCAGTCTGGGGCACATGTTTCTGTAGTGATCAGGGCCTCCACACTCATAACAGACCCTGGCATTCCTGGCGGGGTTAACCGCGTTGACCGGAGCCACCAGATTTGGCGCTATTCTGCAGTCTCTCGCTAAATGCCCCGGGTGTTTACAGTTCACACACACCCGGCACGACATTCCTGGGGGATGATGATAGTTGCACCTGTCACATTTGGGGTGCGGCCCAACATACTCTCTCTTGCCTTGCGTCACCGCCACAAAATTCCTGGTTGTCTTGGCCCTCTTGTCAAATTTCCCGGAACTTGTCCGGCTCGTTTCCCCCACCTCCTTTCTTTTCTCTGCCCCTCTTCCTAACACCCCTGTTCTCACCATTTCATCAGTTAGAGCGCCAGCCTTTAGAATTGAGCTCTAAATCGTAGGAGGAGCAGCTGCTGTTACCATCGCCCGGATTTGAGGCGCAAGTCCCCAAATATACCTCTCGATCCTCTTTGATTCCGGAGTGACCAGATGTGGAACCAGTCTTGCCAACTCGTGGAATCGATCAGTGTAAGCTGCATACCCAGCCCCCACCATTGCATGATTCCAAAATTCATGCTCCACTTTCTGCATCTCGTTGAGAGGGTAGTATTCCTCGGTGATCAATGCCTTGAATTCATCCCATAACATCTGCATCGCTGATTCTCTTCCCTTAGCCTGAATCTGAGTGTTCCACCAAGTTAACGCCCTGCCCTATAGTGAACACGTGGGATACTTGATTTTCTGGCTATCGAGGCGTTCGCTGATATCAATCACTGCCTCCATCTTCTCAAGCCACCTGGTCAGGGCTATCGCTCCACCTTTCCCATCAAATTCTTTCGGTTTGCAGGCCACAAGCTCCTTGTACGAACATCCCCTTCTTGCGCTAACAACCCAGTCTCATTACCGGTTGTTCCACCATTCTCGGTCTCCTGATTGCTCTCGTTCCCAGTCGGGTTCCCATCACCTACTTCAGTTTCAATTCCACCTTGACCTCTTTCTCCACCATCCTCATTATCATTGCCACCATCCCCGTGGGGGTGGTGTTGCTGAAGTGCGTCGCTCACTTGGGCCATTATAGTTGGAATCAGCGCGGCCAGTTGTTGAGCGATCAAAGCTGCCATATCAGAGTCTCCTGTTCCCTGATTATTACTGGCAGGACCATCACTTGTTCTTGATGCTCTTCCTCTTCCTCTGCCTCTGCCTCTGCCCCTCGGGGCTTCACTTCCGCCACTGTTGCTGCGGGTAACTCTTCGAGGCGGCATTTTCTAATCATAAAAGTAGTAAACATATAAGATTTAACCATTTCAAAGTGTATTATCCATACCACTCATCAAAGTCCAGCAATCCAAGTTAATATCACACTTATAGTCACCACACATCACATGCAAGTCGTATAGTTCTCACACCATGAATTGGTAATGTCCCAACAATAGTCAATCATAACAGTTGTGTAACTCCAGGATGATCAAACTTGAATCAAATCATGAAGAATTAGATCAAAATATGATAATCACAATCAAAACCCCTTTGATCTTCAATTAGATTGCAAAATGTGTATTTACAAATAATCCCTCAATCTATTGGTCATTCCACCATTAACCAACACTAATGACAATTAACCTATTTATAGTCTAGACTAATATTCACTAATTACACTTAACCCCCTAGACTTAGGCTAATTAATACAAAATTACATATTAAGCATAAAAATGACTTAAAACAAGATAAAATATATTTTGTTCACACAAAATATATTTATTACAATAACACTCCTAGTCATCTAAATGTTCAACGTCTCGACTCGGTTCTTCGTCTTGAACGTGTCGGTTTGACTTTTGTTGACTTTGACCGTGACGTTGACTTTTGTTGACTTTCATAGTGTTGATAATATAGACTATATTTTCCAGCTCCAACAATACTCCCCCTTAGTCTATCATTATCAACGTCTTCATACGAATTCAGCATCGAGAAGTCAACAATAGAAAGATCTTCAATTTGAATTTTTCTGAATCTGATGAGAAAAGTTATTCATCTCATAAGCTCCCCCTATTTATATGCTCCCCCTTTTCGAGTGCAAGCTTTACGAGGATATTGGAACAGGTTTCCCAAATCTTTAATCTTGAATGCTTCAGAAGATGTAGGAGGAGGATTCCTAGCTCGGTATCTTCTGCAAACTTGAGGAACAGGCTCTCTGATCAGGTACACTGCTTAACTGATGATCGGCCATCACTTAAAACAAAATCTGAAACACATTCACAAACACAATCTCGACATTTCTAATTAGATCATTTTATTTTAACAAAATAAACCCGTGTTTATTTAGTGTGTGAAAAACAAGCGAACCCGTGTTCGTTTGTGCGCAATTTCCGTGAAATGCATGAAAATGATAAAATTGTAACAACATAATATGGAAGACCTAAAAGAAATTTTGAACAAAAATTTATTATATTTTTATTTTTATTATATACATTTATTATAACATTTTTTTTATCTATAATTTTTTTTATAACCAAGAACTGAATCGATCATGAGATCACATCCTCAAGATATACTTTAGCATAAAGATGAATTTAATCATCGACAAGCAATGAGATCACACTGATAACTGAATCTAATAACAATCTTTGAATGATTTTTGAAATTGTCAAACAGATCAAAAACGATTGCTGGTATGTTTGTCCACTTAAACTCATGCCCTATCTTTTTCAACAAGCAGAAGATGATTCATTAAGGTTCGATTAAATGCTTTAGAATGCTAGGACCCCACAATCATTTGGCAAAAACCCTCACCCAACCTCAGGATTTCTTGAATTTGTTACGATCTTTATAGAGCAAGGAGTGTGCATTAGTGTGTAAGTGATTATCAACAGAATATAGCATTCTGTGAATTAGATGATTTGACACTACTTAGACCATAATAGTGAGAGCTCCAGGTCTATACTCACGTATAACAAAGGAGATGACCATTTAATCATGTGCCGATGAGAGCTCCAGGTCAGTACTATCGTACAGCAGAGGAGATCATCACTCCAGGTCAGTACTTCCGTACAGCAGAGGAGATTAGCACAAACACAAAACACATAAGTACACCAATCACGGCTCAAAGATATGGCTCATATGACTTGTAACATGGTGGGAGAAAGATCAATTCTCAATTCAATTTTTGTCAGGACTCACAAAATGATTGCGTAAATCCAGACATTCTTAAGCATATATTTTAATTTAAATCATCATACTACTGTCTACTTTATTCTTCAGGCTGAGTCTACCAAGCATATCATTAAAGAATCTGTTTGTTTTTCTATTATTTTCAATTAAAAATAAGATGTAAATCAGATAACAGGATCAGTTACTATCATTTCTCATTTTTAAAACGCAAGTCATGCAAAAACAAGCATTTCAAGATGATATATATACAATCATTTCTCAGTCATCTCGAATCAAGTTCTCAGTACACTTTTCATTTTTATTTACTTATACTCTCCCCCTAAATTTTTATTTTTGCAAAATTTTTTTTTATTTTTAAAAAAATTTTTATATATTTTTTTATTTTTTATATTTTTATATTTATTATTATTATTATTTTTTTTTAATTTAATTTTTTTTATAAAACTGTATAAAAATAAAAATTTATCAAAGAAGATCTTCCAAACTATACTGATTATCAAGATAAGAAATGAATTGTCAAGAAATATGCAGTGATTGTGAAGTGAGAACTGTGATAATGCAGATAAAAATCCAGATTGTGGATATAATACCATGACCTTAACCTGTTTGTTCCGCCTCAAATTTGAATTAGGAACAATCCCTGTCAGTAAACCGGATTACTAACAGTCCTCCTGAATTGTTCCTGCACTCATTAACAAATTAGTTAGAAAGGGAAACCCAGGTCATCGTAGTCCTGGAAGTTCCTTTTTCATCAAGATAAGTAACAAGCTTCTGCACACAACCGTTTAAACAATCGGGGATTGTTGTATCCTTCTTTTTAATTTGCCAAATTTGTTTTGGTTCAATTAACTTGGATTTGAATGAATTAAATTTGGAAATCATTTTCTGTTTAAGACCGGAAGGAAAAGAATTTGGTTTTAAACCTTTGGTCATTTTCATCTTTGAATCATGTGAAACCGGCTTCACATGAAAAGGTTTGGATGGAGGGTTTTTCATCCAACCATTCAAAGATGTGTACTTTTTACCTCTTGATCCAGAGAAGCAACCCGTGTTGCCTTTACCATCTGGAACATTCTTTTTATACTTACATTCAGAGAAGAAATTTGTTTTGCCTTTACCATTCGTAGCAAGCCTTTGAGGACATTTCTTTACCACATGCCCTTCTTTTCCATACTTAAAACAAGCCTTGAATGGCTTTTGATGCTTCACTGAACCGTGTGATGCAGGTGGGGATGAGGATTGCTTTGAGCTTGTAGCAGATTCTTGCTTGTTTTGGCATTTATTATGCTGAACAGGGAATGAGATCTTCACTGATTGACTGGATTGCTTTGCAATTGGATAAGAGATCCGTATTGGTCTTGATTCAGCTTTTGGAAGCTTTTGTGACTTGTCAATGTTAGGAGACATCTTGATCTGTGAGGAACCAACACGCACCTCTGTGATTGATTCATCATCTGAGCTTGTCCAGTCTCGTATACACAGATCATTCTCCAACGGATCTTGATTGACATCTCCTATCTTGTTGGCTTCGCTTGTAGGATTCTCATTGCCTGATGATTCAACAACTGTTCCTTCTTTGACAAACCTGACGGGAACAAACGAAGGAATGTTACCTGATTTGAATTTGTTGAAGAAAGTTGGAGAAGAAACTGATATTGGTGTTTGAGCATCAGAAGTGGAATCGTCATTAATCTTCTTATCAGACCCTTGCTTGTGGAATCCCAAACCTACAAGAGAATCCTGCACATCTCTAACCTCTTTAAGATTAACACTGCTTAGACCTGCATTTAAACGATTAGTTTCTGCAGCTTCAATCAAATCATTTGTTGAATGAGGTCTGGGAATTGGTGAATAACATAAAGTAGAAGGAGGTGGAACTGAATTAAATACAGTTTCACCATCAGATTTATATCCAATCCCATGTTTTACCCGCACCCCTTGTTGTTTAGCAATAAGCTCATCCTTTTTCATGTGTGAAAGGGTCCATTTATCAAGCTTTGTTTGAAGCTGAGTTGTTTCAAATTGAGCTAAAACAGCCCTTTCTTTCAAAATATTAATTTCAACGTTACGCTCCAAAATGTTTCTTCTTAAAAGATCATTTTCAGTCAATGCTTCATTAAGTTTTCTTGAAAAAGCAATTTCATTTTTCTTTAATTCCTGATTGATTGTTTTTAATTCTTTTTCATTTTCCAATAACAATCTGTTTGCCTTATAAATCCCAAATAACCGGATTTTGCATGACGAAGAACACATATCCTGAACAGTCTCATAAGGAAGACCCATGATAGTTCGTTCTGCAGCTAAGCTCTTTTCACAGTTGCAAACACATGTGATTTCTTGTTGTTCCTCTTCTTTGATCTTCAGCATCTTGTTAGCCTCAGACTCTTTCTCTCTTTTATCAGCTTTTCCAGCCTTATCATCATCTTTTCTCATAGACTCTGGTTTACTGTCATTGTCGACTCTTAAAACTTCACGATTCTCTTCAACAGTTTCTCTGAATTTAGAGTTTAAATCTGA
The DNA here is from genome assembly GCA_025215565.1 of Flaveria ramosissima. Taxonomy (NCBI): domain Eukaryota; kingdom Viridiplantae; phylum Streptophyta; class Magnoliopsida; order Asterales; family Asteraceae; genus Flaveria; species Flaveria ramosissima. The sequence continues at coordinate 34,475,922 of CM046037.1, read as the reverse complement.
ATCAGTTCTCAATAACTTCAACTTTTCAATCATCTCTGTTTTGTAATCAAGTATGCTTGTTACAGAAGACACAAGATCAGTATTAAGCGCGTGGGTTTGATGTGGGAACACGGCTTGCTGAAATTTGTTTCTTTGGATATCCAACTCGAGAGATTTTAGCTTGTTGATCATATCCATAAGTTTTGTGTCGACATAACCTCTTTCTTGCTTCAGCATTTTAACTTGATGATTCCATGCAGACGGAAGAGAGTTTAGAAGCTTTTGAATCTGTTCATGATTACTGAGATCAGGGACATGCTTCTTTAGATTATTTGCCACCTTTAAGAATCGATCAATCAAATCTGATAATTTTTCTTTCTTCATTGCTGCAAAAGAATCAAACCGGCTTTGTGCCGTTGTGAGATTATCTGATTTAAAATCTTCTGAAGATGACATGATTGTACAAATCTTTGAACAATTAAACGTCCCAAAAATATTTTTCCCAAAAAAGTTTAGAATAATTCTCCCCCGGGAAAAATATATTCTTTTTAAATGTCACGCTAGACAATCTTAGCAACTGGGGTCAAATTTCGCTGAAGAAAAATATATTCTTTTTATCTCATTTTTTTTTTTATAAATCTTGCAAAATCAATGAAAATTTCTTTATCGGGATGAACTAAATTAATCCCAACTAAAGGGAAAAAGTCATCTTTAACATTCAAATTTCGCTAAAGAAATGATAATTTCGCCGAAATTATAGTTTCGCAGAGCTAGTTTCGCTAAGAACTCTAGTTTCGCTGAGCTGACAGTAGTTTCGCTGGCAATTTCGGCAGCAGTTTTGCTAGCCAAATGCTTTAGATTGCTTAGTTTCGCCGACAATTTCGCACAAAACAAGCTTGAACTTTCGTTCAAAGATACTTTCGGCAGCAATTTCGCTTGTAATATGCACACAAGCACTGTTGAACTTTCGTTCAATGAAACTAGTTTCGCAGGACAGTAGAAAAAACTTCAATGAGGATAACCGATGTAGTTTCGCTGGAAGAACTCGTAGTTTCGCTGGATGAACTGGTAATTTCGCTGAACGAAGCTGAAACCCTTTTTCAACACGAAATCAATCTGAAATCGCCCAAATCTCAATGGATTTGAAATCTGATGATTAACAGAGCTTTCCCAAACAATAACAAGCAAACTTCAATCAATTTCCATATCAATAACACTCAAATCTAATCCGAATTTGATGAAAACTTGATATTGAACAAAAACAACCAAAACCTCAACTTCTCTCTCTAAAAATCTTCAAATCTTCAGTGAATTTGATCCAAAATGGCTCTGATACCAAATTGTAACTCCAGGATGATCAAACTTGAATCAAATCATGAAGAATTAGATCAAAATATGATAATCACAATCAAAACCCCTTTGATCTTCAATTAGATTGCAAAATGTGTATTTACAAATAATCCCTCAATCTATTGGTCATTCCACCATTAACCAACACTAATGACAATTAACCTATTTATAGTCTAGACTAATATTCACTAATTACACTTAACCCCCTAGACTTAGGCTAATTAATACAAAATTACATATTAAGCATAAAAATGACTAAAAACAAGATAAAATATATTTTGTTCACACAAAATATATTTATTACAATAAAACTCCTAGTCATCTAAATGTTCAACGTCTCGACTCGGTTCTTCGTCTTGAACGTGTCGGTTTGACTTTTGTTGACTTTGACCGTGACGTTGACTTTTGTTGACTTTCATAGTGTTGATAATATAGACTATATTTTCCAGCTCCAACAAGTTGTAAATCCACGTATATAATCACGTTTAGTCTAGCGAAGGTTGTCTATCTCCTCCTCTTTCGAGGTTTCAGACATAACCTCCTCAGAGCCATTTTCAATGTCCGAGGGCAAGCGCAATAACATGATCTGTGAAGATCTCTTCGGGTTTAATACCCGGATTTGATAAACTAACTCGGCGCGCAGAGGGAACGGAAGATCCAATAGAAGCGTCACATAAGGAGTGAGCACAAGGGCTCTCTCACAGGGTGAAAAGGCCACGAAACAGATAGATAAACGGACAAGTAAAGAGGAACACATACATGAGATATAAAATGCACACAGATCCTAGCATGCAAATCTACATGAAGGTTCCTAGGTTATAGTCTAGGTCAAGCGTATTGCCTAATTCTCTATAACCAATGGCTCTGATACCAATCTGTCACACCCCCACTAAAAGCGGTAACACGGGGATGTAACGAGATCGGGATCGTCATAACACATGTTAAACGATAGAGATGCAATATAATATATGAAGATAAAGCGTGTCATGACAAAACCCGACACAAATAAAGACTTGTGTCGTGTTTAGTCAATATTCACGACAACATAGCCATACGCACATACATGTTAAATGATTCACATAGTTAAGTAGTAATAATTGTAATGTAAATTCCCACAACCCGGGAACAAGTATCAAAAGTATGAAATTGTTTAATCAGACTACAACAATATTTCAAAATGGTTGTTTGTCAAATATGTTTAGTGTCAAAAATGCATCCTAGGGTCTCCACTAAGGCAGCACACCTAGATCTTCAGTTAGCATTGTCACCTGAAAAGATATGCTCAAAATGGTCAACAAAATTGTTGGTGAGCTCGCAAGTTTAAATAGAAAATAGTAATTGATGTTGTATAGTAAATGTTGTGGAATACCGTGAATGCAGTTATAAGTAAGTATAATCACATGACAATGAGCTTTGCAACCAAACCTAATGACGTACACACAGATCTTGTCGGAATATATTCACCCAAGGGCCCGTTCCTGGCCACTGTTGGTACTAACTAGTATAGCAACAAACAAGGATGGGGGTGTCAACTCAGTAGTACTACCAATTCCAATCCGTCGATTCCCACACTGGAATTAAATAGTTGCAAAGAAAGTACCACACAGCGAACTCAAGCATGTATTAGATAAGTACTCACAAGATAGTAACACGTTGATTCCAAGTATGTAAATTGTATGTAAATTGTACAGCATTGAAAATGGGTGAGCATACTTTTCTCCCATGTTTGTAAATGATTGAAATGTTGTATAAGCATAAAAAGGTGCCACGAAACTCACTTGTTAGGTGGTAAGTATGAATGATCAAGGTTTCCAATGTTGTATGAAATGCACGGTCAAACACCTATTGACAGTTATTGTTAAGCATTAATGATATGTATAAAGTAAATATTAATGTTCGGTCGGTTCGGGTTGTATCGGTTTTGTCACGTGTAACACACACAAACAGACACACGTATTAGATCTTATGTAGATCCAAGTACTAGATATCGTCGCCATTGCTGATGGTATTTGTGTAAAAGTTTCATTGTTATTAAAGGAGTATTTTTTTAAATATTAATAGTTACAAATCGGTTATTGATACTTGTAAAATGTTAAGTTGATTTGATTTGGAATAACATTAGTAAGTTTGATAGCGTTGACTTTAACATTGTCATTAGCATTGGCAACCGTGTCGATGTCACCTTAACATCGCACGACATACACACACCATACGCAAGAAAGAATTCACACACATGAACTTCAGTCTCACGACAGGACCTGATGCATGACTAAACACTCCATTCGCACGAATCAACCCTCATTCGTACGAATCAGCTTCATTCGTACGATTGAACCTTCATTCGTGCGACTGGCATTCAGTCGTACAACACAGCACTCAATCACACGACTCAACCTCCATACGCACGAATCAACCTTCACTCGTACGAATAAGCTTCATTCGTACGATTGAACCTTCATTCGTACGACTGGCATTCAATAGTGCGATACACACACAATCGCACACATTCATTCGGTCGCTTGACTCAATCGCACACATTCATTCGCTCGCATGACTCAATCACACACATTCGTTCGATCGCACGACTCAGTCGCACGACATACCCAGTCGCACAACTCAGTCTCCCGAATGACTCAGTCGCACTACTCAGTCGCACGACTCACCCAGTCGCACGGCTCAGTCGCATGACAGACCCAGTCGCCAGAATGGTAGATTCGCGACTGCTGAAGTGCAGAGCAGCCTTCGGCTGCTCCGTGCACGGGTTTTACACAACAAGGACTTCCAGAAACACACTACAAACATACACAAACAAGAAGAACACGCTGAAAGACATTATACGCACCCACACGACCTCATGTATTCGGGTTGGACCCGAACACCCGAAACCCTAAGTGGACAGCAGTGAACTAGCAAGAAAAGGGACAACCAAGGTCGTCTACCTGCAAGAATGGAGTAGACTCGGTTGTAGTCGAAGTCTAGACGATGAAAACACAACGAAAATGGGCGGTTTTGGTGCAAGGAGGATGAGAAATGGTGAAGAAGAAGAAATGAAGAAGAAGAGATGAAATGGAGGCTAGGGCTGGAAATGGGGTATTTATACCCAGCCCTAGTTTGGCAAAATGTCACATTTAGTCCCTGCACTTAACCCCCGAGTTTTCTCAAATTTGTTTCGATTGAAAACGACTTTATTAGGTTAGTTATATTAATGATAAAAATATATTTAATGATATTTGTAACTTAAAAAATGGTTTTATTAGTGACAATAATATTATATAAAAATGGTATATTTAGCGGTAACGATGACGAAAGTTGTAAAAGTTTTTAAGGATAGCATACGTTAATGATAAGAACACAAGCATAAAGATGATAAAGCAAGTATAATATTCACACGAATAGTTTATAAAGATGAGGAAGAACGAGCGAAGAAAAGTTAACGAAGTCCACGTTAATTGACGGACCTTTTGGTGACGGATGTCACAATCAATGTCAAAGCATCACATAGATCGTTAGCAGTCTCACAGTATTGAAGGCCTATCATTATAGAGTTTGATATGGCTGTAAGCAGCACAGTCATGGCGTAACAATCGATGTCCATCTTCTTGAAGTCTCCTTTAGAGTAGTATTCAACCGCCTTCTCAATCATGACACCATTACTAGCTAAAGATGCCACCTTTGGCTTATAAGGTCCATGAGTTATCGATCTCCACATCTGGCTGTCTTAGATACTTGATAAAGCCTTTAATACGTTTGCACCATCTAAAGTTATCAGGAGTGATAGTAGGAGCCTTGTTCCTGGTTCCCATCTTAGACTAAGAATATTTTTGGTTAAGGGCCATCTTAGTAATGTGAGTAAGTATGATGAAACAATGGTGATTTGGTATTGTTAGATCTCACAATCAAAAGCCTAAAGAACTTTGGTACCAATTGCAGGATCGGTGTTTGTCTCACTCGAATAGATGAGGTAGAATCTCAAACTAAGTTGATAATAATATTCTAAGTTAATGAACACAAGAATGGTTTTCAAGATACTTGTATATATAACTTCTAGACTCAACGTTACAAGACTCTTACAAGCATGACTTAGTGAGTAATAATGAGAAATATATATACTAATATCTACAGTCGGTTATACTTGGATAACCAACTAAAATTTACAACTAGACAAATATTACATTGCTAGAAGTAAAGCATTTAAGATAAAATACTACCCTTGCCTAGGTAGTCATGACATGTCCATGACTTACCTTTTGTAACCAACTAAAGTTGGTAACTATACTAACTGATAAAAAGGTGAAAAGTGGATTAAAGTATGGTCAACTACATGAGCATGGGAAAGTGCAATGCAGTATATCAGAGTTGGTAGCAAGTGTCAGTCGGACCATACTTGTGTCCACTAGTTCATAATTGGTTCTTACGAAGCTTAAATGACTTCGAAAGAATAAGTTCTTCCGAAGCCATTTATACTTCAAAAGAATCAACTTCTTCTGAGACTTTTGCAAGTCTTCATGACTTTGTTTTTCGGAAGACTTTGTCTTGGATCTTCTAAGTGTTTATACTTCGAAGGAGAACTACTTATTTTTTGAAGACTGAGTTCTTCCTTCGATGGTTCTTCATTCTTGAGCTTCGGAAGATCTTCAACTTGTCTTCGGAAGAGCAGCTTTGTCTTCGAAAAACTTCTTCAGTTGTACTCAAAATCTTCTAAGTGTTGTTTTGGTTGCATCAGCCTCATATGATCCAACACTACCTTATCCCCCGGCGACACCTACTTCAAGAAACACTCCACCATATCCTCCCACCATCTACGTCGCCTCCACCGGCATCCAGAGGCATTCCCTCCCGTCCTCCGATGACATAATCGGCGTCGGATGATTTATTGGCGATTTCAACTGGGATTGTGGTTGTGGTTGTGGACCTTTGGTTGCAATCGCAATTGTGGAGTTTGACTTTTACGGTATTCATTGCATCTATATTTTATATTATTAATAAATCGGTGACCAAAAATTATTGTTATTTTTTAATTCTTTTATTGTTCTGCTTTACTTTTATTAGTTGGAAACCACTCTCCTAAATGGTCATCAAGAACTTGAAGTAATTTACCATCTCTTTCTATCTATCATTCTATGTATATATATACTTTTAAACAAAAGTTCTTATCATAATAATCAAGGAATTTAATTTCTAAATTCAACTTAACACATAATTTAAAAAACAATAATTTGTGGTTAAAACTTTTTTTCGATATAATTTTGTTAAAAGCGGAAGTGAATTCAAAATATGGTATTTTTTAGTATAGTATATTATATCGACTAATGATAACATAAGAAATGAAACGATACCGGTCGAAAAACATTGGTAACATTATATAATATTTTTGTACTCTATGTTTCTATTTCTACAACCATATTGTCACAACTTCATACATATTTTTTATATACTTCGCCACGTAAATGTTACCGTTACAAAACTTATTGGGAATAACAAGAGCATCTATGAATACTCAAAGTTTCATATCCGAAGCGAGTTTTCAAGAAACCGCTCGAGTTTTAGCAAAAGCAGCTCTCCTGGGGCGTATCGATTGGTTGAAAGGCCTGAAAGAAAACGTTGTTCTGGGGGGGATGATACCTGTTGGTAGCGGCTTCAAAACACCTTCAAGCGAACCTAACAACATTCCTAACAACATTGCCTTTGAACTCAAAAAAAAGAATCTATTAGAGGGGGAAATGAAAGATATTTTGTTCTACCATAGAAAATTATTTGATTCTTGCCTTTCAAAGAATTTCCATGATACACAAGAACAATCATTTTTTTAGGATTTTTGGGATTTAATGATACCTAAGAACGGATTCACCCCTTTCTTTTATCTTTTAAAAGGATCTGTTGGTTTTTAGATGGACATAATTTTTAGTATACACTAATTATCAACTTGCTTATGCACATGGGTTGTATAATATGCTTAGTGGGTTGTACTAATATTTTGTCTTCTTTTCTTTTTTTTAATCTTTAAATTTTTTATTTTAACACAATACTTTTATCTTAACTATCAACTTTGGTCTCTACACTTTTTATATTTTAAAAAACTTTTGTTTTACGTTTCCATTTAAATTTTGGGAGTTAACACGCCATAACGTGAGTGCATGGTTCATTGTTTTTACGTTTAACTTTCCCCCGTGTAATCGGCCAGTCGCAAGGCACTGGTCTTAGATCGTCTTACTTATGTGTCCGACGTTTTATACTTTGCATGCATGGTTCAATGTTTTACGTCTACTTTTCATTCGGTTTTATTTTTCCATTTTTTCTTTTTAATACGAGTTTTCTCGACGTTGGTGGTCATTGACGGTGTGGTGTGTTAATGATGCTACTTAACATGGTTTTACCCTTCTCCTTTCCCCTTATCGTTACAACGCATGAGCCTTAATACTAGTTTTACTCAAACTTTTATATAAACCAGCAGAAAATAACATGTGTAAAGCGGATGCCTGCAATTTGTAATTTAAAACCTCTAGAAGAAAGTTTTACAACGCATCCCAACAGTTGTTTTCGAATCGGACGGCTTAAAATCGACAAAACAATATTCCTTGGCATGCTCTTTTTTTAACTATATATAATATTGATAGTTTGAAATTAATTTTTTTAAAAACAAAAACTTATAATAATAATAATAATAATAATAATAATAATAATAATAATAATAATAATAATAATAATTATTATTATTATTATTATTATTATTATTATTATTATTATTATTATTATTATTATTATTATATAATAATAATAATAATAATAATAATAATAATAATAATAATAATAATAATAGTAATAATAATAATAATAACAATAATAATCTAAATATCATAAAAAATAATGTTTTAGTATGACACTTGGTACAATTCTAGATTTTATAATTCTAATTTTCCTGCACATCTCTCTTATTAAATAATTATATTAATAACAAATGATATTAGTTAATTCTTTTTCAGATTAAATATAGTTTTTTAATATATTAAGAAAAAGTTCTTTATATTTTTTTAATATATTAAGAAAAAGTTTTGTTTATTCAACTCGTGTAATACACGAAGTACTAGTATAGTAATAATATGTATTTAAGATACATTCTCTTTTCTTTACGCGTAAAGATGTAGATATAAATATGATTAAAAACAACAAACTAACTACAAACTAACTTTAAAGACACTCTTTACGCGTACTAGTATAGTTTTTTAATATAAATATGATTAAAAACAATATTAGTTGCTTATCTAATTGTTTTCATATTTTATTTGGTCAATTGTAGTGTGCCACATCATGTGGAACTATGCAGGACCGTTTAAGGGCTTAAACACAATTACAACACAACAACACAATGAGGAGATTAACTAAGCTCTAATCAAACAGTGAACTGGGTAATCAAAGGTGATACAAAGAACACAAGTAAAGTAAGAGACAGAACAAGAGAGTATGGGTTTCAAGGAGGCAGTATATAGCTTTCTCAAGTTCTTTTACAAGTGTTACAAAGTATAAAGAAAAGATACAAGAACTTGAAATACTTATACTACAACCTACAGCCGGCTATACTTTGAAAGCCAGCTGGATACAATTGACTAGACACTAACAAAATCAATTGTAGGATCAAAAGGCATATCTGCCTTTTGACCTTGTGACTATGACATGCCATAGCTCACATCCTTATACAATACAAAAAGGATAAAGTACATAAAGTGGAAAGTTGAAGACTCAAGACCTCAATGTACAGTTACCAAAAGCAAGGCCCTTTTCACCAACTCATGTAAGTTGGTGACTTTACAGAGATGCAACGGAAAAGGTGCTTTATGGAACAGTACATCAGATAAAGCATGTGTACTAAAAGTCTTCGGAAGAAATCTGTCTTCATAGGTTGAAGCTTCGGAAGACTTTGTCTCTGAAGCTTCGGAAGACTTCATGTTTGGCTTCGGAAGATATTGGTCTTGGCTTCGGAAGATTTTACACTTAGAGTATTTTCTAATGCTTTTGTAAAACTTCCGAAGCATTCTTCACTTCAGTACTTAGTGCATGTTGCTGAGACACTTAGGCTGTTTTGGGTTGCATCAGACTTTAGGAATCCTTACAAACTCCCCCTAGGCTGATGCTACCAAAACACTTGGAAGATCTTCAAATGTTGGTAGTCTTCAGTACAATCAGGACCATTCTTTCTTCATGAGATGGTCAGGATCATCAAGACTTTCATAGTATCTTCTCATCTCAAAGAGATCATGCAGAGGTAAGTTGATTATGTCTTGCCATGAGTAGACATTCTCAACACCTTGATCTCTGATAACAGTCCATCTCTCTGGATTGGTAGAGTAAGTCCAGGACAAGATGGGTGTCTCACTAGTTAGAGGAGCCACTTGAATAGGAGTTGATTGGGCTGCCTCATCATGCACTTCCTCAGGTTGATCTGATTCAGCCTGAGGTGCAGAGGTAGATGACTTTGGCTTCTTCTTTTTAGTCTTTGGTTTAGAAGCCATCTCTTCTTCCTCTTGGATGTCTTTAACTGAGAAGACTGGTCTGCAGCACCATGTTGATCATCAGTGTCTTTCTCAGTTGGGTGTTCCTCCCTCACAGGTTCAGAAGGAGAGGGAGTTTGACCCTGCCTAGGATCAGAAGATGAAGCTTGCTGAGGCTCAGCTGGAGGTGCTGGTTGAGGTGTCTCTGGTTGTTCAAACTTGACCTCCACTTCAGGTGGGACTTGACTTGGAAGAGAGTGCAAGTCAATGAGTTCTCCACTCTTAATCTTCTGCTTGATCACCCTAATATGCTCATCCATAGTGGATAGAGACATGGGGCCAAGTCTCCTTCCGGAGAATCCATACAGCTTCAAGAAGCTCACCATTCTTTGTCTGTCAGCAGACTTCTTTGCATTCTTTTGAATGATGGCCCTTGACTTTGCAGCTTCTTCCCTTAGCTTCCTTTTAGTTGTCTTTCTTTCCTTGACTAATTCAAGCTCAAGTTGCTTTAGATACTCGAACTCAATGAAGTCATAGGACAAGGGAAGAAGTGCATCTGCCTGATAGAAGCCTGTGGCACTCAGGTAGTTGATCATCTTGATCCTATCTTCTTCTTTGTCTACCTGAGGTTCTTGTGGAGCCACATCTTCCTGTGCAGGACTTTCTTGAACTGGTGAGAGAGTAGGAGCATGCTTGTAAAGTCTTTTCTGTCTCTTCTCCTCTTTGAGTTGGAGAAGTATCATTGCATCCTCTTTCTCCTTCAACTCTCTTGACACTTCTCTGTCAGCCAGTTCATTTAGCTCTTCTAAGGGGAGGGAGATGATCTCATCAATGTCATAGTTCCTGGTCTGTAAGTAGGTAATCCTGACTGCCCTTAACTCATCATCTTGAGTATTTGGTCTGGGAGCAGCCCTGATTGCAGCTTGCATGAAGCTAGATGACCCAGTGGAACTTTCTCCCCTTAGTCTCCTTTTCCTCTCTCTCTCTCTTCCTCCTCAATTTCCTCAGGAGTCATTATCCTTTTCCCTTTGTCACCAACAGACCTTTGTGACTCAGGGTGGATTGAGGCTTGGCCTTCATTGCTGGAGTAGCTTCCATGCTCTGGCCAGAGAGAGGCTGAGAAACACCTTCACCAGCAGGTGTCTCAGATGGAGTTTGGACCTCAGCAGCAGTTGTTGATGATGAGACAGGGGTCTCAGGTTCTGTCACTGGGCCTTCAGTCAAGGTTTCCCCTATGAAACTAATCTTAGGGTCCACCTCAACATCCAGTTGACCGATGACATTGCCTGATTCCCTAAGTCTCCTTCTTAGAGTGAACTCTGCAAGGATCCTGTCTTGGATTCTTTGAGCCAGCCTGTCAGCTTGTCTTGAATTGCTTGGATTGACAAGTGGCAAGTTGACTAAATCCAGTCTTTCATAAAAGCTCAGGCTTTGGAATTGAAAAACTTCTTGTTGGCCTTGAACTCTTTGAAGTATAAGGGCTCTCCTGTCATCATCATACCTCCACCTTATGATGTGATTGCCAGTTCCTAGTGGTGGAGATGAGACAGCCCTTGGTATACCTTCCTCAAAGAGACTCCTGATGAGAGAGTCTATAGAGTCCACATTAATGTGAACTTGAGGAAGTTGCTGAGAATGCACAACAGCAAGTGAGGATGGTGAGTCCTCTATGTCCATTCTCTCTGAAGAACTCCCAGGTTCTGTGGTTGTAACAACTTTCTCCCCCTTTTTGGTAGCATCACCCACTTGCATAGGTGAGCTGGAGGATAAGTCAATCACTTCCACAGGTTCTTGTGTTCCTGGTTGAGCTCTCCTTAAAGGTCTCCCAGCTAGTTTTTCCTGCAGATATGAAATCTGGAGTTGCTGATCATTGACCCTGTTTTGCAGGGTAGTCACCTGAGATTCCAAGTGACTAACCTTAGAGACTAAATAGGTGCATGTTTTTGACAGTTTTTGCACCTTTAGTCTCAAATTCCCCTCATCTTCATCAGAAGATTCATTGGGGGATGAGATGATTGGACCAAAGTCCTCTCTCTCACCACCAGCTTGAGTTTCTTGGCTGCTGGTTTTCCTCTGCTCACTGGCAGCCTCAGTTGAGATGCCAATGGGCTGAGTTGCCATGGTTGAGGTCTTAATGATGTAATCACTTTCAAAAGTGAGAGCCTCTTCCATATGGACATCCTGAACAGGTTCAGAAGTGTCCACCTCAGTAATAGGTGACTGATGGGGGATAGACTGAGGAGAGTCAGAGGTACTCATCTCTCTTTGAGTAGGGGAGGAGAAGAGAGACTCATGGTACTCACTGAATCCTAAGTCTTCATCAGTGTAAAAGGATAGGTTGGGAATTGGTTGGTTGAGATCCAAAGGCTGGGGATGGTAGCTGTCCCCTGAAGGTTGTCCACTTGAGTGTTGAGACTCAGAGTGAAGGCTTAAGGTTGTTGGGCTATTGAGCTCATCAGGTGAGCTTGAGGAACCTCAGCCCTGATAGGTGAAGTAATGGGAGTGGTTTGCTCCTCAGGAGAAGTGGGAGCTCTAGTGTCCACTTCTTCCTGTAAGGTTGAGTATTTGGGGGCCTGCACAGACTCAATAGCCTGAGCAGGGGTTCGTTTGGATTTTCTTTGGTAGGTGAGGGTAATTTTGGTCTTTTTAATGGTAAGGACAAAAGAGGTGTGGGTTCAACACTAGCTTGTGTTGCTAGGTTGTCACCTTGAGCAATGAGCTCTAACATTTTTGGGACTAGGGCTGTTTCTACCCCAGAGAAGCCTACAGTTGGCTTCTTCATTATTTTAAAGATGCCGGGCTTCATCTGTCCCAATTTAAGAATATTACCTGTTTCCCTCAACTGTGAGCCCAGTTCACAGTTGAGAATGTGTTGAACATATCTAGGAAACATGTAATACTCTAAGGAGTCTAAGTTTGCAAGTAAATTAGTATAGACAAATTGTGAATACCTGAACTTGACCCCCTGAACCATTCCATGAACTATAAAGGAGAGATCCTCAGGAATCTGGTCCCATCCACCATGCTTGTTTGACAAGCTGTGGATAACCACATGGAGCAGGAATTTCCATTGGGATGAGACCTTCCCTTTCCTAAAGGTCTTTACAGAGAAATCTCCCTCATAGCCCATCTGCTCAAAAGAATGATTAACAGCTTCTTTGGGAAGGACACCTCACCTTCTTCATCATCCAGCTGTAGATGTTGGTTAATGATGGCCGGAGTGATGAAGATTGTCCTCCTTGCACTGTGGCAGACAGTGCCTTCTCCCCATCCATAATGACCTCTTGGCAGGTCTTCCAGAATTCAAGCAAATGATCCTCATATAGAGTAGGATCAATGGTCAGGGAGGTGAAGTAATTTGACAGAGTCAAGAATTGGCAAATCTCTGAGAAACTTGCATCTTTCTCAGAGCTTAACAGAGCAACTTGATTATGTTGCCTGTGTAGTTGCATGGAGAAATCAGGGTTGTTTCTGCGGTTAAGGTTGGCCATTTCAGAAGCTTAAGGGTGAAGAAAGGTAGAAAGCAAAGGCGGTTTAGAGAATTAGGTTAGAGAAACAGTAGAATTGAGGAAGATAGTGGGAAAGAGGGGGAACCGTTGGGTATTTATATGAAAAGGGATTTGAACCAAAGTTAATGAAAGAGGATAAACTTTGAAATCCGAAAGTCGGTCCCACCTCTGAAAAGGTAGTTTACTTTTGCTCAAAAAGTAGTTTTCTTGGAATTCGAAAAGCTTCCGAAGTTTATTTGTCTTCGGAAGTTTTGATTGAAAAAGCTTCCGAAGCTAAAATGGCTTCGGAAGATTTTCCTGAGAGTCTTGAAAATTTATGCTTCGGAAGAGAAATAAACCCTTGAATGCTTTGTATAGAAATAAACAAAGCTTCCGAAGGTTAATTTTGCTTCGGAAGGAAAAGGTCTTAAAAATAAATAAGTGTCTGAGATAAGAATTTTAAGCTTCGGAAGATGAATTTTGACTTCTTCCGAAGGTAAAATCTCTTAGACAGTTATTTATTTTGAAGACATGTTTTTCTTCCGAAGATAAAATTTTATCTTCCGAAGTATCAAAAATTTTCAAGAATCTAAGGAAAGTCTTCAAAAAGAATTTTACATCCAAAGAAAACATGAGCTTATGAAAGTGATGAACTAGACAACTTAGGACACACATATTTTAAGAAGAAATAATTAGAATTAGTTTTAATAAAAAGTCTACTCAAAGTTAATCATCCCAATAGCTGATATCAGATACTTAAATCTCTGTTCATCAAAAGCTTTTGTGAACAGATCAGCATATTGTTCATCTGTATGAACTTTGACTAGTTTAATTAATCCTTTTTCATAGTTATCTCTTATTAAATGATACCTGATGTTGATGTGTTTGGTCCTTGAGTGCTGCACAGGGTTCTCAGTGATAGAGATAGCACTATTGTTGTCTATGTGGATAGGAGTCTCTTTGAAGTTAAATCCATAGTCCAGCATCTGATTTTGAATCCAAAGCACTTGAGCACAGCAGCTTGCAGCAGCAATGTATTCAGCCTCAGCAGTTGATGCAGACACACAGGATTGTTTCTTGCATTGCCATGAGACCACCCTTCCACCAAGGAATTGACATCCCCCAGATGTAGACTTTGCAGTCATATTGCAACCACCATAATCACTATCTGTATAGGCATACAGATTGAAATTTGGATTCTTTGGATACCATAGACCAAGTGTTGAAGCACCTTTGAGGTATCTTAAAATCCTTTTCACAGTGATTAAGTGAGACATCTTAGGGTTGGCTTGATATCTTGCACAAATACATGTAGCAAACATGATATCAGGCCTGCTAGCTGTAAGATACATAAGAGACCCAATCATAGCCCTGTATAAGTGCTCATCTACACACTCCCCCTCAAGATCTGGACCAAGGGAGTGGTTTCTGGCTATGGGTGTCTTAGCAATCTTACAATCAGTCATATTGAACCTCTTGAGTATGTCTTGAACATACTTTGACTGACTTATGAAGATGCCATCTTCAACCTGCTTCACTTGAATTCCCAGAAAGAAGTTGAGTTCTCCCATTGAACTCATCTCAAATCTGTCTTTCATCAGCTTCTCAAAGTCTTTGCAGAGCTTTGGATTAGTTGAACCAAAGATGATGTCATCCACATATACTTGAACCAGCAATAAGTCATTTCCCTGTCCTTTGATGAAGAGAGTTCCATAGTACCTCTTCTGTATCCATGCTTACAAAGATACTCAGATAGTGTCTCATACCACTTCCTGGGTGCCTGATGCAGCCCATAAAGAGCTTTGTCAAGCTTGCAGACATAATCAGGATGATCAGGGTCTACAAAACCAGGTGGCTGTTTGACATAAACCTCCTCATCAATCACTCCATATAAGAAAGCACACTTTACATCAAGTTGGTAGACCTTGAAGTTCTTGGATGCAGCAAATGCCAGGAATATCCTAACAGCTTCTAGTCTTGCTACAGGAGCAAAGACATCAGTGTAGTCAATCCCTTCTTCTTGTGTGTATCCTTGAACAACTAGTCTTGCCTTGTTCTTGATGATGATTCCTCTATCATCCTTCTTGTTTCTAAAAACCCATTTGGTTCCAATGGTAGTCTTCCCATGAGGAAGAGGACAAAGGTTCCAAACTTTCTGCCTTTTGAATTGAAGCAGCTCTTGTTGCATAGCTTCAACCCAACTTCCATCCTTTAGAGCTTCATCAACTTTCTTGGGCTCTATCTGAGATAAGAAACAAGAGTGAAGACAAACATTTGCTTCATGGGTTTGTCCTCTTGTTCTTACCCCTGTGACAACATCTCCAATGATGTTTGTGGTGGGGTGAGACTTGTGGATCCTTAGCTGAGGGATCACAGCAAGTTGTTGAGAAAGATCTAAATTTGAGAAATTTAAATCTGGTCTGGAAGATTCACCCTCCACATTATCACACTTATCAAGATTAACTTGATCCAATGAGTGTGAAACATCATTGATGTTGTCATCTATGGTATGGTTATTAGCATCAAGAAATTCCTGATCACTATCACCATCACCATTGTTGTCTTCTACAAGTGAGGTGTCTTTATCTGGTTGAGAGGCCTCTGAGCTGGAATTTGAAGGCATGCCAGATGTATCAGCTGAATTTGTCATTGTTGTGCTGATAGAAACCTCATTTGCTGAAGTAGTTCCAACTGGAGCTGAAGATGTATGAGTTGAAGGTCTTCCTAGCTCAAATCTTGGATCAGGATCACCTGTATTTAGATTTTCTGCAGATCCTGAAACATGCTCACAAGATTTGTTAAAACAGTTGGTAACTAAATCAAGATCAAACAGCCAATCCGGACCAGAACCAGCCACACAAGGAGTGTGCTCATTGAAAGTCACATTGGCTGACTCCTCAACAATTCTAGTTCTGAGATTGTATACTCTATAAGCTTTAGCTTGAGAAGAGTATCCAATGAAATGTCCATCATCTGATTTCTCAGCAAACTTGGCAATTTGATCTTTGGTATTCAAGATGGTGCAGGGACATCCAAATGACCTGAGAAAACCAATGAAAGGTTTCCTCTTGTGCCAAAGTTCATAAGGAGTCTTACCATGTGTCTTAACTACTAAAACTCTGTTTTGCACATAGCAAGCAGTATTAACTGCCTCTGCCCAGAAGGTGATAGGCAGTTTAGAGTCAGACAACATAGTTCTTGCAGCTTCAATAAGTGTCCTGTTTCTCCTCTCAGCAACTCCGTTTTGCTGAGGAGTCCTGGGAGCACTATATTGTCTTGTAATACCTTTTTCATCACAAAATGCATCAAGGATTTGGTTCTTGAATTCAGTTCCCTGATCACATCTTATGGTTTTGACCTTGTGATCACATTGATTCTCAACTTTTAAGATGAAATTCTTCAGAATCTCAGGGGTTTCATCCTTAGTTCTAAGGAAGAAGACCCAAGTGAATCTTGTAAAATCATCTGTGATCACCAGACAGTAAGAGGTCCTTCCTAAACTCATTACACTGGTGGGGCCAAAGAGATCCATATGTAACAAGTGTAGGGGAGTAGTGATGGAGTTCTTTTCCTTAGGCTTGTGAGATACCTTGTGTTGCTTCCCTTTCAGGCATGCAACACAATGATCATCACTTGTAAACTCTTTCTTTGGCATTCCAGTTACCAGATCATGTTTAATTAATTTATTCATGTTCTTAAAGTTTACATGGCACATTCTTTTATGCCATAGGAAAGACTCATCACTATTTGCTTTAGATAGAAAGCATGAAACTTCTCCTGAGGGAGATGTTTCTTGCAAATCCATCTTGTACATGTTCCCTTTCCTGGGGGCTCTGAGCAGGATATGCTCATGAGGAATGACCACACCAGGCTTGAGAACAATGCACTCATGCTCAGTAAAGAGCATGTTATGACTCTGATCACAAAATTGGGATACACTCAGAAGATTGTACCCAAGCTCCTTAACAAAGTTTACCTTCTCAATGCTGAGCTTACCATTTGTGACCTTGCCCCTTCCAGAAATGTAACCACCTTCATCTCCTCCAAAAGCAACTGGTCCTCCATCAATTCTCTCAAAATTATGGAGTAGAGACCTATTGCCTGTCATGTGCCTGGAACAGCCACTGTCAATTATCCAGACATTCCTGTTTGTCTTGAGCTGTTCCTGCACAAAGAAAATGATTAGTTACATTTGGAAACCCAAGCCTTACTTGTCTTGGGCTCATTAATAGTAATAGAAGGTAATGCAACAGTAATAGATCCTATGGTTGTACTATGGGGATCTTCAGCTGTTGTTGATGGAGAAACCTCAGTCATTTGGTCTTTCTTAGACTTCCACACCACCTTTGGAGTCTTGGACTTGACCTTCAAAACCTTAGAAGCTTTTGGAACTTCACAAGTTTTGATGACTGATCCTTCGAAGAATCTACAGTCACTGCAGCAGACTTTAGTGCTTCGGAAGAACTCCTTTCTTCCGAGACCAACTTTGCTTCCGAAGGTAATTTTCCATTTACCTTCTTCTTTGATTTGGAGCTTCCGAAGGAAACAGACTTTCCTTCCGAAGCTTGAGACTTCTTGAGACTCTTTGAAGTCTTTGTTTTAGTCATGTGGACAGTACTTTTAGGATTGTATGGGCAATCCTTAGCAATGTGAGAAGTACTTTCACACATAACACACAACATTTTCTTTTCAAAGAAGTCTCCTTTTGAGAGCAAGACTGGCTTTGGTCACATCCCTTCTCCACCTTCATCTTGGTAGATGCTGAGACAGTTCCTTTGGGCTGTGAACTGTTCTTGGAGTTTGATGGTCCAGGCTGTGCAGCAGTGGTACACAGCAGCTCAGTCTTCTTCTTGGCACTGAGATGATTTGAACAAGAACCATGACTCTTAGCTAAGGAGTCTTGGTTGATGTCTTCAGTCCTTACTACTTTGAAACCTGCAGAGATAAACACTTGTTTCTGCTTAGCATCAAAAGTAGCCTTGATTTCTTGAGCCTTCTTTGCTTTCCTTTTGCTCTTCCTGATCAAGTTCTTTCTTTTGGACTTGGTCATCACAGTTGATTTCTTCTCCTCAGAAGGATAGTGGCCCTTGGAAGAATCCTCTTCTTCACTCTTCTCAGAGGAATTCTTCACTATCACTTCTTCATCATCCTCACTTACAGGATCTATGAGAGGAAGCTCATCTTCACAAGTTCCACACCTAGGAGATCTTACAGACAAGATTGTGTGTGGAGGAGCTATCTCATTTGATCCCAGTCCCTGTCTATTTTGATAACAAACCTTGTTGTGTAGGGATGAGGATATCATGTTCTTGAAGGTCTCTTCTTCAAGAACACTCTTCTCTGCCTTGGCTTTGCTGATCACAAGCTCAGCCTGGCACTCAGTTAACTTAGTGATGAGATCTTGGATCTGAGTTCTAAAATCTGTATGTTCATGTTTTAGTACTGAAATGGTTTTCTCCAAGTCCTCTATCTTTAACTTGTAATCATTTTCAGACTTTCTAAAATCAGATTTTAATATGTTTAATGACTCAAGATCAGATCTCATCTCTAGGTTGTAGGACCTGTATCTATTTACTTTAGCAATGCATTCAGGGGAGCAAAGATGTTCCAATACCTTGGCTTCATCATGGTCAGCCATCAGTGCTTGGTTTGGAGAAGCATCCTCCACCTGAAAACTCCAGTCAAAGCCTCCCTCTTCAACAGCAACAGCAGCATGTTGCTTTGTCTTCTCAGCCTGAGGAGCTTTGTCAGTAAAGTTTGGTCTGGGTTGTGTTTGGCCCCCATTTGCTTTAGGTGCCTTACACTCCCTAGCAAAGTGACCCATAAGGTTACAGTTGTAACACTTAACCTTGCTTTTATCCAGCCCAAACTTACTACTGGTAGCATTGCTTGGAAATCTTCTTCCTGTCCTCTTGTAGAACTTCTTGGCTCTGTGAGTGAGGAGAGCCATCTGCTGAACTATCTCCATGTATTCCAGGTCATCTGGATGGATACAGTCCAGGTCTTCAAGAGTGAAGAGATAATTCCCACAGCTTTCATCTGCAGACACAAAGGCTTGAGAAGAACTTGTCTCTTGGAATGGGCTTCCTTGAGTAAAGTTCTCCCTTGGTGTCTCCGGGAAGGTGATGAAAGGACCCTTTTGTGAGTTGTCAGGGTAGCATATGAGATGATGTTGGGGTTCTATGCTGTCCCTTTCAACCACATGAAGGGCTGAACCCATTT